>JARYGA010011724.1:0-37669 GCA_030545235.1 Helianthus tuberosus | reverse complement strand
AGGCCGTACACTTGTCAAAATGTTGTGGTAACTAATTTTGGCCACCAGAGGAGATTAACATATGGAACTTGACCTTTGGGAAGTGTTAGGGGCTGCTAACTTATGTTTAAAATGGCTTTTTGCTGCATTTTTTATTTATTTATTTTTTTTTATATTTTTTTTTTGCAGTTTTGCAGTTTTGGTTCCTGAGCGCGTATCGTCGTGTTTTGGCACTTCTAACACCCGTCAAGCCCATTTTTAAGCTTCACAAGGATGTTAAAGTATAGGGAAAATGAAACATGCTCAAAAATATGCCGGATGTCGGTTCGTTTAGCCGTACAATCGCGTTGTTCGGTTAATTACGACGGAATGCGCATAGGCGTGAAAAACGATCCAAATTGCGTGACGAATGGATTTTTCTCATGCAAAACACTAAACTAAAATTTTTTAGTGCTTACATAAATTTTTGGATGTCCGGATGTATTCAGACCTTAAGTTATGCGCGAAAATGCAAACTTGTGCATTTTTTTTGACACTTTTAGTCCCTGAATGACCCAAAAGTTTATTTTAGCACACCGAACACCTCAAAGCCTATTTCTAAGCTATGTAAATGATATTTAAGGTGTGTTTAACTTATGGTCATGTTCCGGAATGTCTGTTACAGTTCAAATTGGCATACTTTCGTAGTTTGTCAAGTTTAGTCCCTATAAGCGAATTAACTTGTTTTTGCCATACCAAAGCCTTCAAAACTTATTTCTAAGTTATGTAAAGGTTATTTAAGGTATGTTAAGTATATGATGATGTTCCGGACTATTTGTCGCGTTAAACTGGTTACGTTTACGCACCAGTTTGCGTATAACTCTCCAGAAAGCGATATAGAGTTTGAAATTGAATAAAAGTCAAAACATGAAAAATGTAAAACACAACCAAACAAAAATTGGGATCAAATAACATTGTTTTATTGATAATAGAACTGTTCATAATGATTACAAGCACAGATGTTACATTCTACACAAGACACTGTTTAACCCAGCAGTCGTTTGAAACATGTGTTTTATATTCTAACATCTGTTAACAACAAACAAAGGTTTCAAACCTAAAACAGACCTTTGCCAAATACATGTTTCACAACAAACTTAATTTATACTATCTATTACCTAAACCGCTTTTCTGAACCACAAGTGATGATTGCATAAGGATCCAACATTCCATTCAGATTAGCACCAATAACATTCTTCGCTGCTAATAGTTCCATTGAGATTAACATAAGGATCCAACATTCCATTCCATTCGATTACACCAAAACTCGTCCGATGAAACAGGTGCCCACTTCTTCCATCCATCTCTACACAAAATTCAATCCCTAAACTAAATAATAAAAATGAAGATGTTATCATCCCATGAAATTAATTTGAACCAATGGTGAATACAATAAATAATATAATTTCATTCAATCGATTATTAACTAAACCTCACAATTTCAATCTTCATATTCATGCATCAACAACTACTGCTGCTGAATTTGCCGTTGATCCGGCTGCAACACAACTGGAGCTAGAAACCCAACTCTCTCTTTCTTCTCTATTCATGGTGAAGTTGCAAAACATTTATATTTTCAGAGGGTCACGCTCAGATTAGGAGGTCAGTGACATTGTCGAGGGTTGTCAGGAAATGCTATCACTTTGCATTTCCTGACAACCTCGACAACGTCACCGACTCCTCCAAGTTTTCCACCAAAACACTCTCACTGGTTGTCATCAATTCTAACTTCACCTTTATAAGCAACCTCCATGTTTTAACATGCTTAGCTCGTCACTTTTAGTTTTGTGCTTGTCTAGGGTCGTAAGGGTAAGCGATCTAATAAATCGCTTATACCTTCGAACCCGACCCATTTTGGTCGATCATTAGGATCCGACCAAATACTTTAGGACCATAGCATATAGGGAATAACCTTCCGAGGTTATACCCTATGGTCACATCGTTTGAGTAGTTGTATGATAGGTAGTTTATATGCCTTAGGTAAATTACCAGAATACCCTTTTCATGTATAATTGGTAATTAAGCATATGTAACCTAAAATTTTGTCACATAACTTATTATGTAACATGTTTAGGCATATAACACTTGTCATAGGGCTAGTTAGACGTCTCGAGTGCGCTTTGGCGCGCACGACGCGTTAAAGTAGCATAAGCTACCTTAATGGGTCGCGATGGGTCGAAAGCACTTAGGTTAGGTTACGATTTAGTATGTAGGCTTTGTTAAACCATATTACATGAGTTCCCATACTCATTTGGTTTACAAGCCCTCATTCTATCCGATCCTCCGATATAGGTCCGATTTATTAACATAGTTACCTATATTAGGTGCCGTTTGATATCCGTGATCTCTAGCATTGTTTGGTTGTTACTCAAGGACTACTAAGCAATCTCAAGTGAGTACATAGACCCCTCTTTTACTGTTTTCCAAACTGTTTTGGGGTGAAACACATGTGCCTACTAGTTACTTTCATGCTTTCCTGTTTTCACATCATATACTTGCTATGTTTATTAGTACATTTATAGTACATGATTTCAATACATTTTATGCTAGGTATGCCCATTGTGTGCATACTTCGTACATCACTTTACAATACATTTTATGCTATGTATGCCCATTGTGTGCATACTTAGTACATCACTTTACCATACATTTTATGCAATGTATGCCCATTGTGTGCATACTTAGTACATCACTTTACCATACATTTTATGCTATGTATGCCTATTGTGTGCATACTTGGTACATCACTTTACCATACATTTTATGCTATCTATGCCCATTGTGTTCATACTTAGTACATCACTTTACAATACATTTTATGCAATGTATGCCCATTGTGTGCATACTTAGTACATCACTTTACCATACATTTTATGCTATGTATGCCCATTGTGTGCATACTTAGTACATCACTTTACAATACATTTCATGCTATGTACGCCCATCGTGTGCATACTTAGTACATTGTTTTACATTACATTTCTGTTGCATATGCTCATCCAACATATGAACACATTATACTACATTTTGAACCGCTGTAACCATTTGACTATGTGAACCGTCGTAACCCTTTGATTATATGAACCGTTTGTAACTATTGAACCGTGTGAACTAGTTGTATCTATTGACATGATTTACATTTGACAATAGACATTTGACTATACATAAACATTTCTACAATTGTTAAACATTTCATCTTGATGGTTTGGTTTGAGTAAGTGATTTAAGTAACGAGGCGTATGTAATATGATACAAGCATGGTGGATACGCCGCTGGTACTTCCTATATATAAGTGTTTGTATGATATCACATATTGTAGCGTTATTTGAATCATTTCAATTTGAGACATATAACATTTTATACAAATAACATACTTTTCACAAGACATTGATTTACAAACAACTTATCTTATACAAACTCATTTTACATGGTTATTCATTTAACCATACATTATTCTCTTATTTATACATATCATCTGATCTTATCGTTTTTCAAATGATTTACAAGACAAAGCAAATTACAAGGTTCATGACTAAACATTTTCTCAAACATAAGTCATGAATTCTGTTTTCACAAAACCTATGTATCTCACAGGCATTTTTATGCTGATGTACCTATTTTCACATGTGTTTTCAGGAGATGATGCATAGGACTGATCAAGACATACTTAGGCGGACCTGTGCCTTAGTGACTTAAAACGAGACAAGAACTAGTTAATTTATGTCATGTACTCTTTAGTTCTTGTTTAAAACAATGTAAACTTTCATGTTTGATTAATAAAACGAAACTTCAATTGCCATGGATTTGAAACAATTAATTCTGTTACAACATTCCCCGACGTTTCCGCCACGTTTTGTATGTTCTACGTGGTCGGGGTGTGACAGAAAAGATGGTATCAGAGCCAATGGTTATAGGGAATTAGGTTATTAGTAATACTTTGACCTAGTCTATAACCTTTTTAGGACCCTAACACGAGTTCACTTGCGTTTAGTCATAAAACAATACCGTCACCTATCCTTAGGCGACGACCACAACAAGAACATAAATTTCAAAACCGCTTTGAAAACTAATCATCTGTTCTAGGATGATTGATTACTAGGTTTTGAACCCTCTATTGTAAGGTTTTGAACCCTCTGTTATAAGGTTTTGAACCCCTTTGAGTTTTCAAAACCTCGTCAAAGTTTTGGGTCCTAAATAGTGTGAACACGTGCAAACTGGAAGAGTGAATGCATGCACCCTGAGTTTTCTGTCTAAGGCTAGAGTGTTCGTACAAATCCACATAATCGGACCAGTCACTCTTACCTGGGAACTCTTGGGGTGAGTGTCTACTTATAGGCGAGCATGTCTTCGCGATACACTATGAGGATCTATTTGCTTTGATTCAGCCTTTGTGTTGTTTGTTTGCTTCGTGGTTCAAACAAATGACCATCAACCATGATTATGGTCGGTAATTGTAACATCCTATGCTTACCCAATGCCATTTCATTTGTTTTCTTTCTTGTTTCTCTTTTAGAATGCCTCCTCGATGCGAAAACCAGATAGCGACTGCCGAACTGGCAGAAATCATTGCGCAGCAAATGGCTGCTCAATTCCCAAACCTCTTTGCTCAATGGAACCAAGCCAACAACAACAACAATGGTCCATGCAATTTCAAGAGTTTTAACTCGGCTAAACCACTCAAGTTTAGTGGTTCTGAGGGAGAGACTGGGCTTCTTTAATGGTTCGAGAGCATTGAGAATACTTTCCGCCACGTGTAGTGTCCTGGCAATTGCAAGGTCGAGTTTTCTTCGAGTGTGTTCCAGAAGAGGGCCCTTACGTGGTGGAACGGGGTTATGAGAGATCATGGTGCAGAAGTTGCTCTAGCACAGACATGGGCTGAACTTAGGGCCCTTATGATGAGGGAATTCTGTCCTCGTCACGAGATCAGGGCTTTGGAAAGGGAATTTGGTGATCTTACGCAAGATAGCGGTGAGCATCGAGCCTACACGGACTGTTATGAGGAGTTAAGTCTGTTATGCCCAAACATGGTCATGCCTTTGGATAAGGCAATCGAAAAGTACATTGATGGCCTCCCTGACTCAATACAAGACATTGTGACTGGTAGCAACCCTACTACAGTTAGACAGGCCATTGAGCTATCTGCAACCTTGACTGAATCAAAGATCAGGAAAGGTAAACTTTTCTGAAAAAGTGACAAGAAACCAGTCGAGGAATTGAACCCAATCGAGGAATCAAAGACCATGGATGAACAGACTGGATCCCCTAAGAAGTCAAAGAAGCGAAAGGCTTCTCAGAACTTCGCCATGGTTACTCGCAATGATCAAGCCGTCCCCAACCAACCAGCTCAACCCCCTGCTAGGAAGCCATACTATGGAACTGCACCCTTGTGCAACCAATGTAGCCTCCATCATCATGCCAATGTAAAGTGCCGCAAATGCCAAACTTGTGGACTTATAGGCCATACAGCAAGAGTCTGCCCAGCTGCAGCTGCACCAAACCAAGCTGGCAACAATCCTGCTCAAGGTCATTTTCTACTAGGTTCTTACTTCAACTGTGGCGAGATGGGTCATTTCCGAAGAAATTGCCCAAAGCTTGCTAATGCAAATCCAGCACAGGGATGAGCATCTGACTGACTAGAAGACAACATCGTTTAGAAATAATCACATCTTATGTATTATTTTCTTTTGTTGTCAAGGTCCAAGAAACAGTTGTTATCGTTGTTTATAAATAAATCTTTTATTTACATTGCAATGTATTTACGTGGTTGTATGTATAAACAACATATCTCTTACAATACCGACAATCAAGGAATCGTATTCCTTGTAAAGCAAACTACCCCCAAAATTTTTCCATCTTATGATCTCTTGCGTTTCCACGAAATTCCTAAGTACCCGTTTATTCTAAGGAAATGAAGTACAAGGCGCAAGTTACAACACGAGACGAATACCCAAAGTACCACTATAAATCCTTAATAAGGGTACTTAAGGATATTTCCGTAAATCCCAAAATATTTGTTTTCCTTAATTCGAATATTACGTTTCCTTGAAAACAAAAATCGAATTTTGGGAGATCATCCTATCTTTTCAAATAGATCCCAGAGGACATTAAAGTCCAACGACTGGTTTCCTGGTGTACTTTGAATATCCATATTCAATCACTAACAAGTTAATAACAAATTAATAACTGAGTTAAGCAACTATGTGATTATGTGCTTATGTGTTCCCTTCTATGTTTTTGGTGTAATCCAAGTTTTTGTTATCTAAATTCCTTAATGGACTTCTACGTTGTAGTTAAGTCCCTTGGGTTATAAAGTACTACTCCATAATTAGACCCCTTGAGTGGTCTAGTTAAACATATTGATCCAAAAATCTGGTTAGGAACACCATGTGATGATATAGCTGAAAGGACTCCTTGGTGGCCTAATTAAAAAGATCATTTGTCGATCGAATTAAAAGGACCCTATGGTAGTCTAGTCACCCTCATCACAGGTTTGATTTTCTTCCCCTAAACATTACAAGATAAACTGTGCGGACTGTGCAAGGAATTATGTAATTATGGATGCATACATAATTATGGAATTTGGTGCACAGAAACCACAGCGAGCTTTGTCATGTGCCTAGAAGTTAACTCTATTCATTTCCGTTTCTGAGGAAGCACCCGTTGAAAATGACTCCGTTTGTTCATTTTCGTTTCTGAATATTGTCCGTTGAGGAAATCAATATCCGTTTGATTATCCTTTTCATTTCCATTTCTGAGGAAGCACCCGTTGAAAATGACTCTGTTTGTTCATTTTCGTTTCTGAAGATTGTCCGTTGAGGAAATGAATATCCGTTTGATTATCCTTTTCATTTCCATTTCTGATGAAGCACCCGTTGAAAATGACTCCGTTTGTTCATTTTCGTTTCTGAAGATTGTCCGTTGAGGAAATGAATATCCATTTGATTATCCTTTTCATTTCCATTTCTGATGAAGCACCCGTTGAAAATGACTCCGTTTGTTCATTTTCGTTTCTAAAGATTGTCCTTTGAGGAAATGAATATCCGTTTGATTATCCTTTTCATTTCCATTTCTGATGAAGCACCCGTGGAAAATGACTCCGTAAGTTCATTTTACGTTTCTGAAGATTGTCTGTTGATGAAATTAATCCCCGTTTGTTTATTCCTTCATTTCCGTTTCTGAAGAATACTCGTTGAGGAAAATGACTCCGTCTGTTCATTTTCGTTTCTGAAGATTGTCCGTTAAGGAAATGACAGGATTATGCCTTGTATATCTAGTGGTTACTTGACACAAAGTCACAAATGGACTCCTACGAATAAATTTCGGGACGAAATTTCCTAAAGTAGGGGAGACTGTGACACCTGGGTCACTGCGACCATCAAACAAATACCAAGCCAATGAAATATTGTATTTTCTACTTGGGATCTGTATAAATATGTGTATCTTTTGCACATATCAATTCTTGTTCGATTTCATGCTCTAAATCGCTTTCTGGATGGTTATACGCGCACTGATGCGTAAATATAACCAGTTTAATCCAACGAACACTCCGGAATAGTGAAATAGGCTTAACATACCTTAAATAACCTTTACATAACTTAGAAATAAGTTTTGAAGGCTTTGGTATGCCAATAAAGCTCTAAAAAACATTTCATAAATTCAGCCAATTTCACTACATACAAATAGAAAAAAACGTAAATGGAAAGAACTACATTGATATGAAACCAACAAATCACAAAACCACTTTATTACCCTTCGCTTCCACACTTTCAACACATCCAAACACTTTCAACACACATCCAAACAGTGGTTTCAACCACTGTTTTAACCCAACAATGGTTTCAAACCTCCGTTTTAACGGAAAAGTAGTTTCAAGCATTGGTTTGAATAAAACAGTGGTTTCGACCACCGTTTAAACCCCAACGGTGGTTTCAACCACCGTTTTAACCCAACAGTGGTTTGAACCACTATTTTCTACACAAAACACTGTTTAACCCAGCAGTCGTTTGAAACATCTGTTTTATATTCTAAGATCTGTTAACAACAAACAAAGGTTTCAAACCTAAACAGACCTTTGCCAAATACATGTTTCACAACAAACTTATTTATACTATCTATTACCTAAACCGCTTTTATGAACCACAAGTGATGATTGCATAAGGATCCAACATTCCATTCAGATTAGCACCAATAACATTCTTCGCTGCTAACAGTTCCATTGAGATTAACATAAGGATCCAACATTCCATTCCATTCGATTACACCAAAACTCGTCCGATGAAATAGGTGCCCACTTCTTCCATCCATTTCTACACAAAATTCAATGCCTAAACTAAATAATAAAAATGAAGATGTTATCATCCCATGAAATTAATTTAAACCAATGGTGAATACAATATGTAACACCTGTGCCTTCACGGCCATCAAACAAATACCAAACCAATGAAATATTATATTTCATACTTGGGATTTGTAAAAATATGTGTATAGTTTACACATATCAACTCTTGTTCAATTTCAAGCTTTAAATCGCTTTCTGGAAGGCTATACGCGCACTGATGCGTAAATATAACCAGTTTAATCCAACAAACACTCCGGAATAGTGAAATAGGCTTAACATACCTTAAATAACCTTTACATAACTTAGATATAAGTTTTGGAAGGTTTGGGGTGGTGAAATCAAAGTTAAATCGCTTACAGGGACTAAAGTTGACAAACTGCGAAAGTATGCCAATTTGAACTGTAACAGACATTCCGGAACATGACCATAAGTTAAACATACCATAAATATCCTTTACATAGCTTAGAAATAGGCTTTGAGGTGTTCGGTATGCTAAAATAAACTTTTGTGTCATTCAGGGACTAAAAGTGTCAAAAAGTGCACAAGTTTGCATTTTCGCGCATAACTTACGTTCTGAATACATCCGGACATCCAAAAATTTATGTAAGCATGACTACATTATATTTTAGTGTTCGCCATAAGAAAAATCCATTCGTCGCGTCATTTGGATCGTTTTTCGCGCTTATGCGCATTCCGTCGTAATTAACCGAACATCGCGTTCGTACGGCCAAACGAACCGACATCCATCATATTTTTGAACATATTTTAAGTTCCCTATACTTTAACTTCATTTTAGAGCTTTGAAATGGGGTTAACGGGCCTTAAACGTGTCGAAAATGGCTTAAATACAGTTCAGGGACCAAAAGTGAAATTCTGCCGAAATAGTGCCTAGCGGTGCGCTACACTTTAAGCGTAGCGGTGCGCTAGGGGTCTGCAGACCAGATTCAATGTTCAGAACAGCTGTTTGCACTTGTTTGATCCACAACCACATGTTCTAATTCGCCTAATCAGCAAGATAAGATCAAGATTTAGCCACCATAACATTTGGACAAGTGTACGGCCTTGATCGTTTCCCCTTTTCCAAGAAACGATCTCAACGGTGGACCGAAAACTATAAATAACCCAACACCCCCATTGCATTTCTCACTAGAATTCTGATTTTGAGAGCTCTAAGTTGAAACCATTGTTTCATACCTGAGTTCTTGAGTCGGGATTAGCATTCGGGGACCCTTCGTAAGTATTCTTTCGTTCTTTTCCTTATTTTATTGCTTTTCGAGTCAGAAAGTCAAACTTTGTTTGACTTTCAGCGTTGACCAGTAATGGTCAATGCGAAGTTCGTTTGAACTTCGCAACGTGAGTGTAATCACGTTGGTTATAGTCCCTTGGGACTATGCCCACTGATTACCACGTTGTCTAGGGTCGTAGGGTAGGCGATCTGATAAATCGCCTATACCTTCGAACCCGACCCAGTTTGGTCGATCATTAGGATCCGACCAAATACATTAGGTGACCATAGTAGGTAGGGAATAACCTTCCGAGGTTATACCCTATGGTCACATCGTTTAAATAGTTGTATGATAGGTAGTTTATATGCCTTAGGTAAATTACCAGAATACCCTTTTCATGTATAATTGGTAATTAAGCATATGTAACCTAAACTTTTGTCACATAACTGATTTTGTAACATGTTTAGGCATATAACACTTGTCATAGGACTAGTTAGGCGGTCCGAACGCGTTTCACGCGAACGACGCGTTAAAGTAGCATAAGCTACCTAAACGGGTCGTAATGGGTCGTAAGCAGTTAGGTTAAGTTTCATTTAGTATGTAGGCTTTGTTAAACCATATCACACGAGTCTCCACACTCGTTTGGTTTTCAAACCCTAATGCTACCCAGTCTTCCGATTTAGGTCCGGTTATTTAACATAGTTACCTATATTAGGTGCCGTTTGATTCCGAGATCTCTAGCACTGTTTGGTGGTTATCTTTAGACAACTGAGCAATCTCAAGTGAGTACATAGAACCCCCTCTTTTAAATGTTTTCAAGGTGTTTATGTGAGTACATAGACCCCTCTTTTACTGTTTTCCAAACTGTTTTGGGGTGGAACACATGTGCCTACTTGTTACTTTCCTGCTTTCCTGTTTTCACATCATATACCGACTATGTTTGTTAGTACATTATAGTACATGATTTCATGACTTTTCTGCTATGTATGTTGACTGATAACATGCTAAGCACATTGATTTACATGACTTTTCTGCTATGTATGTTGACTGATAACATGCTAAGCACATTGATTTACATGACTTTTCTACTATGTATGTTGACTGATAACATGCTAAGCACATTGATTTACATGACTTTTCTGCTATGTATGTTGACTGATAACATGCTAAGCACATTGATTTACATGACTTTTCTACTTTGTATGTTAACTTAGCATACTTAGTACATCATTTTACATTGCATCTCTGTTGCATATGTTCCAGTAACATATGGACACATTGTTTTACAGCTCTACCTTGTATGTTTACTCTAGCATACTAGGTACATTATCTTCATCACATGCTTACATTTTGGTATGACATTTGGTTTGTTTAACGGGTCTATATAACATTCATTAACATTTGCTACGCCGCTCGGGAGTAAGTAGTGGTACCATAGGACTTGACAAATCCCATTCCTGACATCCCGGGTTTGTTTGGATGTAAGGAATGACTGAATCCGAATACAATTCTTTTGATAACCTTGACTGAAAGGGTTATCCGACTGTCTCAAGGCTTGAATGTTTGCGTTTAACATACTGCATAAGTGTTTGTATCAGTAAAGCATGCATTATTCTACAAAATATAACTTTGATTTAAACCAAGTTTTACTTCAATACTTTGTTTTGTTCATTTTTACTTATGGTTTAAGTAGTCTAAATTTTACTTACCATACATATCATTTTGGTTATACATTACTTGACTACTTTTGGACTATCAACATTTGACATGGTTTATACAAGGACTTTTGACTATTGGTTTAAACATAGACATTTGACATGGATATTTGACATAGACATTTGACATGGATATTTGACATAGACATTTTGACATGATTTACATCTTGACATGAACACTTTGATAGTTTGGTTTGGTTTGATTAAGTGATTAAGTAACGATGCGTGTGTAATATGATACAAGCATGGTGGATACGCCGCTGGTACTTCCTATATATAAGTGTTTGTATGGTATTACATGTCGTAACGTTATTTGAATCATTTCAGTTTGAGACATAGAACATTTCATACAAATAACATACTTTTCACAAGACATTGATTTATAAACAACTTATCTTATACAAACACATTTTACTTGGTTATTCATTTAACCTTACACTTATTTATACTTATCATCTGATCTTATCGTTTTTCAAATGATTTAAAAGACAAAGCAAATAACAAGGTTCATGACTAAACATTTTCTCAAACATAAGTCATGAATCTTATTTTCACAAAACCTATGTATCTCACAGGCATTTTTATGCTGACGTACCTATTTTCACATGTGTTTTTCAGGAGCTGTTGCATAAGATGATCAAGATACACATAGGCTGACTTGGGCTTTAGTGAAAATAAAAGATGCAAGACTAGTTAATTATGTTGTAATTTCTTTGTTTGTTAAGACATTGTAACACTTTTAATCAATAAAACAAAACTTCAATTGCCATGGATTTGAGACAATTAATTCTGTTACAACACTCCCCGACATTTCCGCCACGTTTTGTATGTTCTACGTGGTCGGGGTGTGACAGAAAAGATGGTATCAGAGCCAATGGTTATAGGGAATTAGGTTATTAGTAATGCTTTGACCTAGTCTATAACCTTCTTAGGACCCTAACGCGAGTTTACTTGCGTTTAGTCATAAAACAATACCGTCACCTATCCTTAGGCGACGATCACAACAAGAACATAAATTTCAAAACCGCTTTGAAAACTAATCATCTGTTCTAGGATGATTGATTACTAGGTTTTGAACCCTCTATTGTAAGGTTTTGAACTCTCTATTATATGGTTTTGAACCCTTTGAGTTTTCAAAATCTCGTCAAGGTTTTGGGTTTTTAATAATGTGAACACGTGCAAACTGGAAGGGTGAATGCCTGTATTCTGGGTTTTCTGGCTAGGCAAGCACTTCGTATACATCTCATCAGACGCGAGACCAGTTGTGCTTACCTGGGAATTCTTGGGATGAGTGTTCACTTATAGGCGAGCATGTCTTCGCGATACATTATTTTTGACCCATTTACTTTGATTAGTCACCGTCTCATTTGTTTGCCTTAGGTAACAAACAAATGATCGCAATCTTCATGCGTTATCATTCTGTTTTGATTGTCCAATAATCTTTCACCTGTTTTTCCCTACGCCTTTCTTTTTCTTCAAGAATGTCTCTTCATCACGATGACGCCCAGATATCTGAGCAAGCAGCCAAATTAGCTCAGCGAATAGGCGAAGTAGTCCTGAAGACTGTTGAATTAGCTACTGCCATGTATCATCTCCTGGATGAAGCCACTCAAGAGTCACCAAGACAGGCAGGACCTAGTCAGGTGACAACACCATCAGCCAATAAACCAATCGAGGAATCAAAGACCATGGATGAACGATCCCCTAAGAAGTTAAAGAAGCGAAAGGCTTCTCAGAACTTCGCCATTGTCGCTCACAATGGTCAAGCCTTCCCCAACCAACCAGCTCAACCCCCTGCTAGGAAGTCATACAATGGAACTGCACTCTTGTGCAACCAATGTAACCTTCATCATCACCCTTGTGTGAAGTGCCGCAAATGTCAGATTTGTGGACTTATAGGTCATACAGCAAGGGTTTGCCCAACTACAGCTGTACCAAATCAAGCTGGCGACACTCCTGCTCAAGCTCGTTTCTCACGAGGGCTTTGCTATAACTGTGGCGAGATGGGCCATTTCCTAAGGGATTGCCCAAAGCTTGCTAAGGCAAATCTGACCCACGGATGAGCAGTTGGCCGAGTAGAAGATGTTGCTATCTTATGCTTTTGTTTCTTTCGTTTTCTTGATTGTGAAACAATCTGTCTCGTTCATAAATAAAAGTAGTTGTTCACAGATTCTGATGTACAATTGTAGTTACATATGTGTAGGATTTTCTTATGATACCTACATCAAGGAACTATGTTCCTTACAAACTACTCTTGTGATTCTCTCTTTCAAATGATCGCTCGTGATTCCCTCGAACATTTTAAGTACTCGTTTCATTCTAAGAAACAAAGTACAGAAGATAAAGTGACATTATGAGTGATCATGCTTCTGCACATCAGTGCCTTTGAATCCTTGGTTAGATAACTAAGGGTGTTTTCAAATCTCATACCCATTACGTTTTAATTTTTCAACATACACAGTACCAGTATTTCAAAACAATCTTCATGATCTCAAAACATTTCATATAGTTTGAAAACAATTTTTCTAGATGCATTGTCTATGTTATTTCAAAAACATTGGCCATGTTATCAAAACCAACCTTTCTAATTTCAAAATATTTCATATAGTCTGAAGACAATATTAACACAATACATTTTCTGATCAAGTGCATGATTTCGAAAAGCATCATTCATGTCTTTCAAAAACCTTATACATAATTTCAAAATTCATCTCGCATGATTTTAAAACATTTTTGTAAATATATCTACCTAATACACCTACTTTATGATTTCAAAAAGTATTATATATAAGGTTTCAAAAACGTTAAACACATTTTTCTTAAAAGAACCCCATGCATAGTTTTCAAAAATATTTTCCTCATACATTGACTTAACCTTCAAATTCCGCTTCATATGTCGCCTTGACATATCAGGCATCTCAACTTCATAAGCATTTTACATCATGTTTTGACCTAAGCACGTCCAGTGCAAGGTTTCAAAACATCTCCAACTTTTAAATCCATATGGGATCTTTTTATCCTCACAATTAGATCCTTGTGGATGAATATTATTCAAATCAGAGTCCTTAATTGGATTCCTTATGTACCTTAATTCGAACACTTCGGTTCCAAATAATCGAAGTCGAATTTTCTTTTTGAATCTTTCTATCTTTATAGTTGGATTCTTGATAACGTTTAAAGTACCAAATGAAATCCACGGAATGGATTCCTAGTGTGCTTTAAATGCATGTACGCAATTTACAAGACAAATTAACAAACAATTTTGTGGTTATGTGACTATGTGTTTACTCATCTTATGTTTTCTTTTATGCATTTTTGGTGTTTTTACTACTCTGGATATTCCTTATCCAAATCCTTGCAGGATCTTTCATATCTTCATATGAGGGATTCGTAGCAGGATATTCAAAAGGTACTACCTTTAATCCTTAAATGGGCTTCTATGTAATAGTTAAGACCCTTGGATTATATAGTACCACTCCATGATTCATAAGAGACCCTTTAGTGGTCTAGTCAAAAAGATTGATTCACAATTTGGTTAAAAAAAAAATGATGACATCTAGTGATGTAGCTGAACAGACTCCTTGATAGTCTATTTAAATCATTTATTGATTTAGTCTAAAGGACTCTATGGCGGTCTAAGTCACGCTCATCACAGGATTGTTCATTTGGTTTTACCCTACACATTATAAAATAGACTGTGTGAACTATGCAAGGAATTCTCTAATTATGGATGCGCACATAATTATGAAATTTAGTGCACAGAAATCCAGTAAGATTTATTATGTGAAGGAACCGATAGCGACAACAATAACAAAATGAGGACGATGTAATGGAGGTACGGTGGACGCACCAATGACGCTTTATATACTTGTATATATAGGTATCCCTCTTACGTTGCAATCATGATGATTATTAAAGTTACTAGAAGTTCAGAAATCTAGCCAATATTGTTCGATCTTTTCAACTTCATGTTTTAAACTCTTACAAGTTTCCTCTAAATAAATTTCGGGACGAAATTTCCTAAAGTAGGGGAGACTGTAACACCTGTGCCTTCACGGCCATCAAACAAATACCAAACCAATGAAATATTATATTTCATACTTGGGATTTGTAAAAATATGTGTATAGTTTACACATATCAACTCTTGTTCAATTTCAAGCTTTAAATCGCTTTCTGGAAGGCTATACGCGCACTGATGCGTAAATATAACCAGTTTAATCCAACAAACACTCCGGAATAGTGAAATAGGCTTAACATACCTTAAATAACCTTTACATAACTTAGATATAAGTTTTGGAAGGTTTGGGGTGGTGAAATCAAAGTTAAATCGCTTACAGGGACTAAAGTTGACAAACTGCGAAAGTATGCCAATTTGAACTGTAACAGACATTCCGGAACATGACCATAAGTTAAACATACCATAAATATCCTTTACATAGCTTAGAAATAGGCTTTGAGGTGTTCGGTATGCTAAAATAAACTTTTGTGTCATTCAGGGACTAAAAGTGTCAAAAAGTGCACAAGTTTGCATTTTCGCGCATAACTTACGTTCTGAATACATCCGGACATCCAAAAATTTATGTAAGCATGACTACATTATATTTTAGTGTTCGCCATAAGAAAAATCCATTCGTCGCGTCATTTGGATCGTTTTTCGCGCTTATGCGCATTCCGTCGTAATTAACCGAACATCGCGTTCGTACGGCCAAACGAACCGACATCCATCATATTTTTGAACATATTTTAAGTTCCCTATACTTTAACTTCATTTTAGAGCTTTGAAATGGGGTTAACGGGCCTTAAACGTGTCGAAAATGGCTTAAATACAGTTCAGGGACCAAAAGTGAAATTCTGCCGAAATAGTGCCTAGCGGTGCGCTACACTTTAAGCGTAGCGGTGCGCTAGGGGTCTGCAGACCAGATTCAATGTTCAGAACAGCTGTTTGCACTTGTTTGATCCACAACCACATGTTCTAATTCGCCTAATCAGCAAGATAAGATCAAGATTTAGCCACCATAACATTTGGACAAGTGTACGGCCTTGATCGTTTCCCCTTTTCCAAGAAACGATCTCAACGGTGGACCGAAAACTATAAATAACCCAACACCCCCATTGCATTTCTCACTAGAATTCTGATTTTGAGAGCTCTAAGTTGAAACCATTGTTTCATACCTGAGTTCTTGAGTCGGGATTAGCATTCGGGGACCCTTCGTAAGTATTCTTTCGTTCTTTTCCTTATTTTATTGCTTTTCGAGTCAGAAAGTCAAACTTTGTTTGACTTTCAGCGTTGACCAGTAATGGTCAATGCGAAGTTCGTTTGAACTTCGCAACGTGAGTGTAATCACGTTGGTTATAGTCCCTTGGGACTATGCCCACTGATTACCACGTTGTCTAGGGTCGTAGGGTAGGCGATCTGATAAATCGCCTATACCTTCGAACCCGACCCAGTTTGGTCGATCATTAGGATCCGACCAAATACATTAGGTGACCATAGTAGGTAGGGAATAACCTTCCGAGGTTATACCCTATGGTCACATCGTTTAAATAGTTGTATGATAGGTAGTTTATATGCCTTAGGTAAATTACCAGAATACCCTTTTCATGTATAATTGGTAATTAAGCATATGTAACCTAAACTTTTGTCACATAACTGATTTTGTAACATGTTTAGGCATATAACACTTGTCATAGGACTAGTTAGGCGGTCCGAACGCGTTTCACGCGAACGACGCGTTAAAGTAGCATAAGCTACCTAAACGGGTCGTAATGGGTCGTAAGCAGTTAGGTTAAGTTTCATTTAGTATGTAGGCTTTGTTAAACCATATCACACGAGTCTCCACACTCGTTTGGTTTTCAAACCCTAATGCTACCCAGTCTTCCGATTTAGGTCCGGTTATTTAACATAGTTACCTATATTAGGTGCCGTTTGATTCCGAGATCTCTAGCACTGTTTGGTGGTTATCTTTAGACAACTGAGCAATCTCAAGTGAGTACATAGAACCCCCTCTTTTAAATGTTTTCAAGGTGTTTATGTGAGTACATAGACCCCTCTTTTACTGTTTTCCAAACTGTTTTGGGGTGGAACACATGTGCCTACTTGTTACTTTCCTGCTTTCCTGTTTTCACATCATATACCGACTATGTTTGTTAGTACATTATAGTACATGATTTCATGACTTTTCTGCTATGTATGTTGACTGATAACATGCTAAGCACATTGATTTACATGACTTTTCTGCTATGTATGTTGACTGATAACATGCTAAGCACATTGATTTACATGACTTTTCTACTATGTATGTTGACTGATAACATGCTAAGCACATTGATTTGCATGACTTTTCTGCTATGTATGTTGACTGATAACATGCTAAGCACATTGATTTACATGACTTTTCTACTTTGTATGTTAACTTAGCATACTTAGTACATCATTTTACATTGCATCTCTGTTGCATATGTTCCAGTAACATATGGACACATTGTTTTACAGCTCTACCTTGTATGTTTACTCTAGCATACTAGGTACATTATCTTCATCACATGCTTACATTTTGGTATGACATTTGGTTTGTTTAACGGGTCTATATAACATTCATTAACATTTGCTACGCCGCTCGGGAGTAAGTAGTGGTACCATAGGACTTGACAAATCCCATTCCTGACATCCCGGGTTTGTTTGGATGTAAGGAATGACTGAATCCGAATACAATTCTTTTGATAACCTTGACTGAAAGGGTTATCCGACTGTCTCAAGGCTTGAATGTTTGCGTTTAACATACTGCATAAGTGTTTGTATCAGTAAAGCATGCATTATTCTACAAAATATAACTTTGATTTAAACCAAGTTTTACTTCAATACTTTGTTTTGTTCATTTTTACTTATGGTTTAAGTAGTCTAAATTTTACTTACCATACATATCATTTTGGTTATACATTACTTGACTACTTTTGGACTATCAACATTTGACATGGTTTATACAAGGACTTTTGACTATTGGTTTAAACATAGACATTTGACATGGATATTTGACATAGACATTTGACATGGATATTTGACATAGACATTTTGACATGATTTACATCTTGACATGAACACTTTGATAGTTTGGTTTGGTTTGATTAAGTGATTAAGTAACGATGCGTGTGTAATATGATACAAGCATGGTGGATACGCCGCTGGTACTTCCTATATATAAGTGTTTGTATGGTATTACATGTCGTAACGTTATTTGAATCATTTCAGTTTGAGACATAGAACATTTCATACAAATAACATACTTTTCACAAGACATTGATTTATAAACAACTTATCTTATACAAACACATTTTACTTGGTTATTCATTTAACCTTACACTTATTTATACTTATCATCTGATCTTATCGTTTTTCAAATGATTTAAAAGACAAAGCAAATAACAAGGTTCATGACTAAACATTTTCTCAAACATAAGTCATGAATCTTATTTTCACAAAACCTATGTATCTCACAGGCATTTTTATGCTGACGTACCTATTTTCACATGTGTTTTTCAGGAGCTGTTGCATAAGATGATCAAGATACACATAGGCTGACTTGGGCTTTAGTGAAAATAAAAGATGCAAGACTAGTTAATTATGTTGTAATTTCTTTGTTTGTTAAGACATTGTAACACTTTTAATCAATAAAACAAAACTTCAATTGCCATGGATTTGAGACAATTAATTCTGTTACAACACTCCCCGACATTTCCGCCACGTTTTGTATGTTCTACGTGGTCGGGGTGTGACACAATAAATAATATAATTTCATTCAATCGATTATTAACTAAACCTCACAAATTCAATCTTCATATTCATGCATCAACAACTACTGCTGCTGAATTTGCCGTTGATCCGGCTGCAACACAACTGGAGCTAGAAACCCAACTCTCTCTTTCTTCTCTATTCATGGTGAAGTTGCAAAACATTTATATTTTCAGAGGGTCACGCTCAGATTAGGAGGTCAGTGACATTGTCGAGGGTTGTCAGGAAATGCTATCACTTTGCATTTCCTGACAACCTCGACAACGTCACCGACTCCTCCAAGTTTTCCACCAAAACACTCTCACTGGTTGTCATCAATTCTAACTTCACCTTTATAAGCAACCATAGTATCTATATAAACCTGAAACTCTGCCAAACATAAATGCTTTTTAACCTAGTGAAATTAGCTCATAATACTCTGCCAAACATAAATGCTTTTTATCCCCTAGTTTATTAATGATATATGTTTGTAAAGATGATGAATAAACACTACATGAGGGTCAATATTCGGTGTAATATTCAACTACCTGTGCCCTGATGACTCTAAAAACCCTAATATTGTTCCAGTAAATAAAAACAAAGAAATCGAAAGAAAAGGCAAGAAAACCAAGATTGAATGTTACCAAATATGACACCTGGGTCACTGCGACCATCAAAAAAATACCAAGCCAATGAAATATTGTATTTCCTACTTGGGATCTGTATAAATATGTGTATCTTTTGCACATATCAATTCTTGTTCGATTTCAAGCTCTAAATCGCTTTCTGGAAGGTTATACGCGCACTGATGCGTAAATATAACCAGTTTAATCCAACGAACACTTCGGAATAGTGAAATAGGCTTAACATACCTTAAATAACCTTTACATAACTTAGAAATAAGTTTTGAAGGCTTTGGTATGCCAAAATCAAGTTTAATCGCTTACAGGGACTTAATTCGACAAACTACGAAAGTATGCCAATTTGAACTGTAATGAACATTCCGGAACATGACCATAAGTTAAACACACGTTAAATATCCTTTATATAGCTTAGAAATAGGCTTTGAGGGGTTCGGTGTGCTAAAATAAACTTTTGGGTCATTCAGGGACTAAAAGCGTCAAAAAGTGCACAAGTTTGCACCTTCGCGCATAACTTACGTTCTGAATACATCCGGATATCCAAATATTTATGTAAGCACTAAAAAATTTTATTTTAGTGTTTGGCATAATAAAAATCCATTCGTCGCGTCATTTGGATCGTTTTTCGTGCTTATGCGCATTCTGTCGTAATTAAACGAACATCGCGATCGTACGGCCAAACGAACCGACATCCGAGATATTTTTGAGCATATTTTAAGTTCCCTATACTTTAACTTCATTTTAGAGCTTTGAAATGGGGTTAACGGGGCTTAAACGTGTCAAAAATGCATCGAAAACCAAGTTTGGAACTGCAGGGGCCTGTTCTGCCATTTTTGAAACTTTCTGGTCTGCAAGGTCCTTGCGCACCTCAACATTATTAGTGTTACGGTGCGCAAGCAGTCTCCAGACAGCAGAATTTCAGAAACTTTGAATCTGGTCCATTCCACCTTGCACATGGTTTTGGGGCAATACCATGGGCTCTAATGGTTTTCAAAAACCAGGGTTTTGAGGTGGAGGGTTGAGATTGAAGCACGGTTAATGAGGAACGATCTTAACGGCTCTACGAATCCTATAAATACCCCCTTGCCTTCATTTGCAAAACCCACAAGAATCTTGATTTGAGAAGCTCTAAGTTGAAACCATTGTTTCATACCTGAGCTACTTGGATCGAGATTAGCATTCGGGGACCCTTTGTAAGTGTTCCTTCGTTCTTTTATTGCTTTCCGAGTCCGAAAGTCAAACTTTGTTTGACTTTCTGCATTGACCAGTTTATGGTCAATGCGAAGTTCGTTTGAACTTCGCAACGTGAGCGTAATCACGATGGTTATAGTCCCTTGTGACTATGCCTACTGATTACCACGTTGTCTAGGCTCAGTGACGAGCCGTAGTTTCGGTCAAAATGCGCATTCGTGCGTATTTTGTAACCAAACTACTCTTAGGTATCAAAACCATTTGTTTTGATACCAAACTTGTTTTCAAACTTAGTTAAGCATGTTTTAACATGCTTAGCTCGTCACTTTTAGTTTTGTGCTTGTCTAGGGTCGTAAGGGTAAGCGATCTAATAAATCGCTTATACCTTCGAACCCGACCCATTTTGGTCGATCATTAGGATCCGACCAAATACTTTAGGACCATAGAATACAGGGAATAACCTTCCGAGGTTATACCCTATGGTCACATCGTTTGAGTAGTTGTATGATAGGTAGTTTATATGCCTTAGGTAAATTACCAGAATACCCTTTTCATGTATAATTTGTAATAAAGCATATGTAACCTAAACTTTTGTCACATAACTGATTATGTAACATGTTTAGGCATATAACACTTGTCATAGGGCTAGTTAGACATCTTGAGTGCGCTTTTGCGCGCACGACGCGTTAAAGTAGCATAAGCTACCTTAATGGGTCGCGATGGGTCGAAAGCACTTAGGTTAGGTTCCGATTTAGTATGTAGGCTTTGTTAAACCATATTACATGAGTTCCCATACTCCTTTGGTTTACAAGCCCTCATTCTATCCGATCCTCCGATCTAGGTCCGGTTTATTAACATAGTTACCTATATTAGGTGTCGTTTGATATCCGTGATCTCTAGCATTGTTTGGTTGTTACTCAAGGACTACTAAGCAATCTCAAGTGAGTACATAGACCCCTCTTTTACTGTTTTCCAAACTGTTTTGGGGTGAAACACATGTGCCTACTTGTTACTTTCATGTTTTCCTGTTTTCACATCATATACTTGCTATGTTTATTAGTACATTTATAGTACATGATTTCAATACATTTTATGCTAGGTATGCCCATTGTGTGCATACTTAGTACATCACTTTACAATACATTTTATGCTATGTATGCCTATTGTGTGCATACTTGGTACATCACTTTACCATACATTTTATGCTATGTATGCCCATTGTGTGCATACTTAGTACATCACTTTACAATACATTTTATGCTATGTATGCCCATTGTGTGCATACTTAGTACATCACTTTACCATACATTTTATGCTATGTATGCCCATTGTGTGCATACTTAGTACATCACTTTACAATACATTTCATGCTATGTACGCCTATCGTGTGCATACTTAGTACATTGTTTTACATTGCATTTCTGTTGCATATGCTCATCCAGCATATGAACACATTATACTACATTTTGAACCGTTGTAACCATTTGACTATGTGAACCGTCGTAACCCTTTGATTATATGAACCGTTTGTAACTATTGAACCGTGTGAACCAGTTGTATCTATTGACATGATTTACATTTGACAATAGACATTTGACTATATATAAACATTTCTACAATTGTTAAACATGTCATCTTGATGGTTTGGTTTGAGTAAGTGATTTAAGTAATGAGGCGTATGTAATATGATACAAGCACGGTGGATACACCGTTGGTACTTCCTATATATAAGTGTTTGTATGATATCACATATTGTAGCGTTATTTGAATCATTTCAATTTGAGACATATAACATTTTATACAAATAACATACTTTTCACCAGACATTGATTTACAAACAACTTATCTTATACAAACTCATTTTACATGGTTATTCATTTAACCATACATTATTCTCTTATTTATACATATCATCTGATCTTATCGTTTTTCAAATGATTTACAAGACAAAGCAAATTACAAGGTTCATGACTAAACATTTTCTCAAACATAAGTCATGAATTATGTTTTCACAAAACCTATGTATCTCACAGGCATTTTTATGCTGACGTACCTATTTTCACATGTGTTTTCAGGAGATGATGCATAGGACTGATCAAGACATACTTAGGCGGACCTATGCCTTAGTGACTTAAAACGAGACAAGAACTAGTTAATTTATGTCATGTACTCTTTAGTTCTTGTTTAAAACAATGTAAACTTTCATGTTTGATTAATAAAACGAAACTTCAATTGCCATGGATTTGAAACAATTAATTCTGTTACAACACTACTCGACGTTTCCGCCACGTTTTGTATGTTCTACGTGGTCGGGGTGTGACACCAAAGAGATGGAATTGTACCTTTGTGATGAAGATTTCGTAAGGCTGAAGGACGGCAGAGAGAATTAGGGCAGAAGATTTCGATATGAAGAAGAAATTGAGATAATTCCAGATTCTTGCCAAAGAATAAAGAGAGAGAGAGAGAGAGAGTTGAGAGAGAAATTGATTAGAGAGGGTAATTGATTGAAGAAGATGATAGGTTATATATCTGGAGCCATAATTTTGAATTTTGAATTTGGAGCCATAATTTTGATTTTGAATCATTAGTGGTTGATTTTGAATCATCAGTTCGTGACTTTTGGAGTTGGCCACTGGTTTGGATGATCATAAGTGTTTACCCTTTTACCCATTTAGATACTGATTATATATTTTAGATAGATTATTAATTAATAGATATGATTACTTCTTACAGTGCATTAATTACTAATTTCTTCTCCCCATGCAATTTCAAACTTCCCTCCTAAAGAAATCTCTTATTTACTAATAATAAAATCTGATTATATATTTTAGAAAGATTTATACATATCTAAATATTGAAAAACGAATTATGACATCAGCAACTCCGTGTGGCATAACTTAGAAGTTGACAAGTAAGCAGATTTACATCAGCTCATAATCTCTTATTATAGATAGTATAGATAGCTATCCACTGATTATTATTGTTCTGGACGTATTAGTTCTCCATAAAAGGTTTCATTTTGGTGGTGTCTTATATTTCATTGATTATCTTGCCATACAAAAAGGACTTTTTAACTTATTTGTAAAGGTTACAAATACTAACTTCTCAAAAAAAATTTCTCGCCACACAAAAACTATCTTAAATAAGCTAACCCAAACACTATAAAAACAACTTATTAACTTTTATAAGTCAATAAGCTAACCCAAACACCCCCAAAGGGATTTGTCTGGACTTTTGAGTCAAAACAGTGAGTGAAAGTGTTGTTTGCAAGCTATAGAACAGAAGGACCAACTTTGAGATAGTGTCGTTAATTTCCCTTCTGTTATTTTTTGTTGGATGGTGCAGCTGGACTTTCTCGTGTCATAAACAAGTTGAGAAATTAATAGTTTTGCAAGCTATAGAACAGAAGGTCCAACTTTATAGTTCTTGTAGTGGAAACTTTAGTTTTTGTAACCTGATCTCACAATTGGAGTTACATTTCTATGTTGGATTTTGATTTGAATACATGTGGTAATGTATTGTGAAGCAGAAAAAGCACAACTTTTACAATACATGTATTATACAAATGATAACATGTTAGTTCATATTGAGAAATGATTATTACACCATAGGTTGTTATGCCACAAATCACTACCCATTCATAGGGCTATTAAACATTTCTGGTAAGTAGTGTTTTCGACACTAAGAATCATATGCATATATGTCTTGTGCGTCTCTTCTATTTATGGTACGGGTTGAGCATTAATGACAAGTACTATAACGTGTCCTGTAATTCTGGACACTAGGGGTGCTAAACGGGTCCTGTTCGCGGGTTGGCAGGTTTAACCCGACCTGAACTTTACCCAAACCCGAAAATTTTGTCATGCATATGAGCCTGAACCCGACCCGAATATTCGTGGGTTGATCCGAACACGACTCGTTTAACCCGAATTTTTTATTTTTTTAAATTTTTTGCCACAAATTAATATATTAAATTAAAATTTACTTTAAAAACACAAATGTATATAATACAATTACATGTAATTTATAAAAAAATTATATGAATTTCTCTTTTTAAAGTTATGGTCATGGCATAAAATACACACCTAATTTAATTTATAACAAAAACATATTGTAAAAAAATATAACATAATATAAAAAGGTTAAACGGGTCAACCCATCAACCTGACTTGGTTGACCCGAACCTGACCTGTTTAGCTAAATGGGTTCGCGAGTTCAACCTGAAATTGACCCGAACCCATTTAGACTAAACCTAAACCCGCAAATTTTGTGTTAGGTTCGTGTCGTGTTTTCGGGTCGTGTCAGAAATTAACATGCCTACTGGACACATGAGGTAGTCGTTAAAGAAGGCATTGTTGCAAGTACATGATGAGATTGTGATCCTATTTTGCAAGGTTTCGATGTAAATCAAGTTATATTTGATGTACGTTGCAATACCTGTTGTTTTTGTAACGGACCATCTCTTGTCCAAACGAAGAAGGATATTTCTTTTTCGAACAAGCGTTGGTTCTACTTGTATGGCAATCTCCTGATCCAATTTCAATAGTTGGAATTTACCTGTGGGTGTTTATTTGGTCATTTTAATATCATTTTGACCCATATAATCAACAACTTTTATTAGTTGTACTATTTAATCAGTTAAAAGTCTATTTAACCATTTTCAGAATCCAAACTTGGACTAATTCTGTTAGTTAATAAGCACAAATTAAAGCTTATAACTCAACCTTCTGAAAAAAAAATCACATCTGGGGAAAAATTATCAGTGTAAAGACACCCCTTGCACATTTATATGTCAACCAATGGAAGAGTTATTGACTTGCAACCATTATTTAGTTTTCATTTTTACTAGAACTAAGGTTGAATGACAAATGTCCAAATCTATTTTTTCACCATGAACAAAGATTCTTCTCCCCCACAGTCTTGAGACGTATCATCCTCAAATCGAAAATTGTAGAAATTGATACACACAATCAAGCCATTAAACGACCATAAAGGATAGGTCAAACTCAAACAAAGTCAAAATTTGTAGAACTTGAGAACATAGTCCATACAGTTGATGTATGGAATGGTACTCACTCAACTCGTCAAGAGTTGAGCGGATTTCTAAGAATCACACAACTGAATAACAAACGTCGATGGATGGTTCGTTCCATCGCATGTCTTTCTCCCAAGTTAAAGCTTGCATATGATAAAAGGTGGCTTAATTGCTATTAAATATTATTTTTACAAATACAAAAGCAGTGCCACCAAACTCATCTCTTTGGTGTGAATGTGATTAATAGGTGGGTGCACAAACGTCATTAAATCCCCATGGTCGGTTTTGAAGTACCTTAACCGAAAATTTATATTTTAGTTATCATCCAACCGAACTGAACATTCTCATGCACACCCTTAGAATTACTAACAAGTGTTGTGTTTTCCGTTGCTCCGCGAATTTGGTTTTGGTTATGGCTCAAAACAAACCGTCCCGTACATAGCCCTAAACTCACCAACCTAAGTGATATGTTTCCCGCCGCATCGCGCGGGTAAACGACTAGTATATATATCATCATCATCATCATACTCAGTATATCCCACCAATAGCAAAGCTAAGGTAGGGTCTGAGGAGGGTGAGATGTAGACAGCCTTACCTCTACCTTGTAGGAATAGAGAGGCTGCTTCCAATGAGACCCCCGGCTCAATTGTGGTTTTGCATCAAGCCTTGGACATAAGGCACATAACACTTAGCAATTGAGACAAACGTCGATTAGTGCATGCACCCCCTTGTCTTTTGGCTATCAACGCCACCACATGATGCATGATTAACCGTCCCCCTCTTTTAACGTTATTTTCACGAAATTAGTAAAATAACGTTAAAATTAGTGCACTTTCACTTTTGCCCCCCGAGCGCCCACGCATATATACATTATATGAGCATACCGCAAGCGGGGCGTAAAACGACTAGTATATATATATTGTTACCAATGTTTCCGTTGCTTAAAAATGTATATATATATATATATATATATATTTTACTAGTTAAAGTTTATTTTAACTAATATACATATTTGTCAAAAGTGTTTTGACTGATATTTGTAAGAAATAAATATATACCTATATGAACTGGGTACAAAAAAATTATACCATTCAAGGGTATGGTCCCAAAAAGTTGCGCAGCCAAATCAGGTCGCGCGCAGGTCCATACTATTTATACATTAATCTGACTAATCTACAGACCCCGCGCGGACTACTTAGGCACAGCCTAAGCCATGCGTGAGGCCCAAGCAAGGATAAAGCTCGGATTATACACTTAGCATCCTGAATGAAAGCCCTCGAGTCCTAGACCTCGCGCTGGCTGACTGGATACACGCCAAAGGCCGCACGAGGGTAGCGGCGCAGGTTCATTCCAGGAAACAGGAAAGGTACGAGTAGCAGAGGAGTAAGCCAATAAGCGTCCAACAGGCTGTATTCTATCGTGCTCCACGATCAATAATCGTGCAGGAGACATAAAGTACACAAGGACGCCTACGTAGCACCAATCAGGGGGCGGCAACAACTACCCCATGATCTCCACTCACCTACTGATGTCAGAGAGACAACAAGGACGACAACCCGAACACATGGCTCTAATCAAGGTGCGCCAGCACCGAAGATCTTCTAGAAGACACTAATGGTTGCCATAGTAGAGACAAGACGGATAATCCTTGTTGTCGCCTTCGAGCCCAAGGCCCATCAGCCCATCTCATTCTGCACTACTCCGGCTATAAATAGGAACCTTCATACACAGGTTAAACCATTCTGCTCTCTACTCTCTCAATCTAAACACACACTTATTTCCTCAAAACAAGTACTTATTCTCACGCCGGAGAGTGGTTAAGAGGGAAACCCCCATATTCCCCTCTTAACGAGCTTAACAGGGTGTTGATTGTTTTGTAGGAAGGATCACAGCTGAGATCAGGAAGGATTAAGAAGATTAACCCTTATGGTTGAAAAAAAACCAAACTAATAAACTTAAAATTATATCCGTGTTTCTTCATTGGCGCCCACCGATTTTTACAATCATCTCATCTTCTTTTTTTGAGCTTTTTTCTGTTCACTCGATCATGGCTAGTCAGGGAATACTCGATTTCGGTTTTGGTGCAAACTCTCAAGTAGGAATGGGGGAGGACAACTCGCACGTCCAAACCCTTCCCATTGACGAGTTAGCCGAAGGCTGTGACAACTGTGCCTCCGTGACCATCAAACAAATACCAAGTCAATGAGATATTGTGTTTCATACTTGGGATTTGTAAAAATATGTGTATCATTTGCACATATCAATTCATGTTCGATTTCGGGCTTTAAATCACTTTCAGGAAGGTTATACGCGCACTGATGCGTAAATATAACCAGTTTAATGCAACAAACACTCTGGAATAGTGAAATAGGCTTAACATACCTTAAATAACTTTTACGTAACTTAGAAATAAGGTTCGAAGGCTTTGGTATGGCAAAATCAAGTTAAATCGCTTACAGGGACTAAAGTTGACAAACTGTGAAAGTATGCCAATTTGAACTGTAACAGACATTTTGGAACATGACCATAAGTTAAACATACCCTAAATATACTTTACATAGCTTAGAAATAGGCTTTAAGGGGTTCGGTGTGCTAAAATAATCTTTTGGGTCATTCAGGGACTAAAAGCGTCAAAAAGTGCATAAGTTTGCATTTTCGCGCATAACTTACGTTTTGAATACATCCGGACATCCAAAAATATATGCAAGCACTAAAATATTTTATTTTAGTGTTTGGCATAAGAAAATCCATTCGTCACGCAATCTGGATCGTTTTTCGCGCCTATGCGCATTCCGTCGTAATTAAGCGAACATCGCAACCATACGGCCAAACGAACCGAAATCCGAGATGTTTTCAAGCATATTTCATGTTCCCTATGTCTTAACATCATTGTGGAGCTTGAAATTGGGTTTGACGGGTGTTAGAAGTGCCGTTACGCAACGAAACAAGGTGCAGGGACCAAATCTGCCGAATCTGCATAGTTGTTGGCTTACGGACCGTAAGCCATGACCCTTACAGTCCGTAAGGGGTCCCCAGCACATCAGAAACTTCCAGCCAGCTGTTTACAGCTGTTACGCACACCTAATCTCAATTCCACATGTTGATCTCTGACGGTGGGGGGCCAATTTGGGTTCCATAACATTCCAACAAGTGTACGGGTGAGATCAAAGCACGGTATTTGAGAAACGATCATAACGGTGGTCCAAATCCTATAAATACCCAACCCATCACAACTCAAAACCCACTTAATTTCTGAAAACTTCTCTAATTTGAGGTGTAAGAACGCTTCATACCTGAGAAATATTTGGAAATCAAACCTTTCGGGGACCCTTTGTAAGTGTTCCTTCGTTCTTTTATTCTTTTAGCGTTAAAAGTCAAACTTTGTTTGACTTTCTACGTTGACCAGTTTATGGTCAATGCGAAGTTCGTTTGAACTTCATAACGTGAGCGTAATCACGATGGTTATAGTCCCTAGAGACTATACCTACTGATTACCACGTTATCTAGGCTCAGTGACGAGTCGTAGTTTCGGCCAAAATGCGCATTCTTGCGTATTTTCTAACCAAACTACTCTTAGGTATCAAAACCGTTTGTTTTGATACCAAACCTGTTTTCTAAACTTAGTTAAGCATGTTTTAACATGCTTAGCTCGTCACTTTTAGTTTAGTGCTTATATAGGGTCGTAAGGTAAGCGATCTAAACAATCGCTTATACTTTC
This sequence comes from Helianthus tuberosus, assembly GCA_030545235.1. NCBI lineage: Eukaryota > Viridiplantae > Streptophyta > Magnoliopsida > Asterales > Asteraceae > Helianthus > Helianthus tuberosus. The sequence goes on along the minus strand of JARYGA010011724.1, from coordinate 8,021 downwards.
GAACCCGACCCGTTTGGTCGATCATTAGGATCCGACCAAACACATTAGTTGACCATAGTTGTATAGGGAATAACCTTCCGAGGTTATACCTTATGGTCACGACGTTTAGTTAGTTGTATGATAGGTAGTTTATATGCCTTAGGTAAATTACCAAAATGCCCTTTTTACGCCAAAATTCATTTAAAGCATATGTAACATAACGTTTGGTATCTAAACTGATTTGTTAACAATATTAGACATGTTAAGGCATATTTTACTTATCATAGAACTAGTTAGGCGTTCCAAACGCGTTTTACGCGAACGACGCGTTAAAGTAGCATAAGCTACCTAAACGAGTCGTAATGGGTCGTAAGCACTTAGGTTAGGTTTCATTTTATTAGGTAGGCTTTGTTAAACCATATTACACGAATCTCCATACTCGTTTGGTTTACGAACCCTCATTCTATCCAATCCTCCGATTTAGGTCCGGTTTATTAATGTAGTTACCTATATTAGGTACCGTTTGACTTCGTGATCTTCTAGCATTGCTTGGTGGTTATCCTAGGACTATTGAGCAATCTCAAGTGAGTACATAGACCCCTCTTTTACTATTTTTCAAACTGTTTTGGGGTGAAACACATGTGCCTACTTGTTACATTCATGTTTTCCATGTTTTCATATCATATGCTTGCTATGTTCATTAGTACACTATTAGTACATTGTTTTACATTACATTTCATGCTATGTATGTCCATTGTGTGCATACTTAGTACATTGTCTTACATTACATTACATTTCATGCTATGTATGTCCATTGTGTGCATAGTTAGTACATTGTTTTACATTACATTTCATGCTATGTATGTCCGTTGTGTGCATACTTAGTACATTGTTTTACATTACATTTCATGCTATGTATGTCCATTGTGTGCATACTTAGTACATTGTTTTACATTACATTTCATGCTATGTATGTCCATTGTGTGCATACTTAGTACATCGTTTTACATTACATTTCATGCTATGTATGTCCATTGTGTGCATACTTAGTACATTGTTTTACATTACATTTTGTTGCATATGCTCATCCAGCATATGAACACATTATATTACATTATGTGAACCATTTGTATTTATTGAACCATGTGAACCATTTGACAATAGACATTTGACTATACCTAAACATTTTCTACAGTTGTTAAACATTACATCTTGATGGTTTGGTTTGAGTAAGTGATTTAAGTAACGAGGCGTGTGTAATATGATACAAGCATGGTGGATACGCCGCTGGTACTTCCTATATATAAGTGTTTGTATGGTATTACATATCGTAGCGTTATTTGAATCATTTCAATTTGAGACATATAACATTTTATACAAATAACATACTTTTCACAAGACATTGTTTTACAAACAACTTATCTTATACAAACTCATTTTACATGATTATTCATTTAACCATACATTATTCTCTTATTTATACATATCATCTGAACTTATTGTTTTTCAAACGATTTACAAAACAAATCAATTTACAAGGTTCATGACTAAACTTTATTAAACATTTTCTTAAACTTACAAGTCATGAATCCTATTTTTACAAAACCAATGTATCTCACGGGCATTTTTATGCTGACGTACCTATTTTCACATGTGTTTTCAGGAGTTGATGCATAGGACTTATCGAGACATACTTAGGCGGACCTATGCCTTAGTGACTTAAAACGAGACAAGAACAAGTTAATTTTTGTTATGTACTCTTTGTTCCTTCGTTCTTTTATTCTTTAGCGTTAAAAGTCAAACTTTGTTTGACTTTCTGCGTTGACCAGTTTATGGTCAATGCGAAGTTCGTTTGAACTTCATAACGTGAGCGTAATCACGATGGTTATAGTCCCTAGAGACTATACCTACTGATTACCACGTTATCTAGGCTCAGTGACGAGTCGTAGTTTCGGCCAAAATGCGCATTCTTGCGTATTTTGTAACCAAACTACTCTTAGGTATCAAAACCGTTTGTTTTGATACCAAACCTGTTTTCTAAAGTTAGTTAAGCATGTTTTAACATGCTTAGCTCGTCACTTTTAGTTTAGTGCTTATATAGGGTCGTAAGGTAAGCGATCTAAACAATCGCTTATACTTTCGAACCTGACCCGTTTGGTCAATCATTAGGATCCGACCAAACACATTAGTTGACCATAGTTATATAGGGAATAACCTTCCTAGGTTATACCTTATGGTCACGACGTTTAGTTAGTTTTATGATAGGTAGTTTATATGCCTTAGGTAAATTACCAAAATGCCCTTTTTACGCCAAAATTCATTTAAAGCATATGTAACATAACGTTTGGTATCTAAACTGATTTGGTGACAATATTAGACATGTTAAGGCATATTTTACGTATCATAGGACTAGTTAGGCGTTCCAAACGCGTTTTACGTGAACGACGCGCTAAAGTAGCATAAGCTACCTAAACGAGTCGTAATGGGTTGTAAGCACTTAGGTTAGGTTTCATTTTAGTATGTAGGCTTTGTTAAACCATATGACACGAATCTCCATACTCGTTTGGTTTACGAACCCTCATTCTATCCAATCCTCCGATTTAGGTCCGGTTTATTAATGTAGTTACCTATATTAGGTACCGTTTGATTCCGTGATCTTCTAGCATTGCTTGGTGGTTATCCTAGGACTATTGAGCAATCTCAAGTGAGTACATAGACCCCTCTTTATTTGTTTTTCAAACTTTTTTGGGGTGAAACACATGTGCCTACTTGTTACTTTCATGTTTTCCATGTTTTCATATCATATGCTTGCTATGTTCATTAGTACATTGTTTTACATTACATTTCATGCTATGTATGTCCATTGTGTGCATACTTAGTACATTGTCTTACATTACATTACATTTCATGCTATGTATGTCCATTGTGTGCATACTTAGTACATTGTCTTACATTACATTACATTTCATGCTATGTATGTCCATTGTGTGCATAGTTAGTACATTGTTTTACATTACATTTCATGCTATGTATGTCCGTTGTGTGCATACTTAGTACATTGTTTTACATTACATTTCATGCTATGTATGTCCATTGTGTGCATACTTAGTACATTGTTTTACATTACATTTCATGCTATGTATGTCCATTGTGTGCATACTTAGTATATTGTTTTACATTACATTTCATGCTATGTATGTCCATTGTGTGCATACTTAGTACATTGTTTTACATTACATTTTGTTGCATATGCTCATCCAGCATATGAACACATTATATTACATTATGTGAACCATTTGTATTTATTGAACCATGTGAACCATTTGACAATAGACATTTGACTATACCTAAACATTTTCTACAATTGTTAAACATTACATCTTGATGGTTTGGTTTGAGTAAGTGATTTAAGTAACGAGGCGTGTGTAATATGATACAAGCATGGTGGATACGCCGCTGGTACTTCCTATTTATAAGTGTTTGTATGGTATTACATATCGTAGCGTTATTTGAATCATTTCAATTTGAGACATATAACATTTTATACAAATAACATACTTTTCACAAGACATTGTTTTACAAACAACTTATCTTATACAAACTCATTTTACATGGTTATTCATTTAACCATACATTATTCTCTTATTTATACATATCATCTGAACTTATTGTTTTTCAAACGATTTACAAAACAAATCAATTTACAAGGTTCATGACTAAACTTTATTTAACATTTTCTTAAACTTACAAGTCATGAATCCTATTTTCACAAAACCTATGTATCTCACAGGCATTTTTATGCTGACGTACCTATTTTCACATGTGTTTTCAGGAGTTGATGCATAGGACTTATCGAGACATACTTAGGCGGACCTGTGCCTTAGTGACTTAAAACGAGACAAGAACTAGTTAATTTTTGTTATGTACTCTTTGTTCCTTCGTTCTTTTATTCTTTTAGCGTTAAAAGTCAAACTTTGTTTGACTTTCTGCGTTGACCAGTTTATGGTCAATGCGAAGTTCGTTTGAACTTCATAACGTGAGCGTAATCACGATGGTTATAGTCCCTAGAGACTATACCTACTGATTACCACGTTATCTAGGCTCAGTGACGAGTTGTAGTTTCGGCCAAAATGCGCATTCTTGCGTATTTTGTAACCAAACTACTCTTAGGTATCAAAACCATTTGTTTTGATACCAAACCTGTTTTCTAAACTTAGTTAAGCATGTTTTAACATGCTTAGCTCGTCACTTTTAGTTTAGTGCTTATATAGGGTCGTAAGGTAAGCGATCTAAACAATCGCTTATACTTTCGAACCCGACCCGTTTGGTCGTTCATTAGAATCCGACCAAACACATTAGTTGACCATAGTTGTATAGGGAATAACCTTCCTAGGTTATACCTTATGGTCACGACGTTTAGTTAGTTGTATGATAGGTAGTTTATATGCCTTAGGTAAATTACCAAAATGCCATTTTTACGCCAAAATTCATTTAAAGCATATGTAACATAACGTTTGGTATCTAAACTGATTTGGTAACAATATTAGACATGTTAAGGTATATTTTACTTATCATAGGACTAGTTAGGCGTTCCAAACGCGTTTTACGCGAACGACGCGTTAAAGTAGCATAAGCTACCTAAACGAGTCGTAATGGGTCATAAGCACTTAGGTTAGCTTTCATTTTAGTATGTAGGCTTTGTTAAACCATATTACAAGAATCTCCATACTCGTTTGGTTTACGAACCCTCGTTCTATCCACTCCTCTGATTTAGGTCCGGTTTATTAATGTAGTTACCTATATTAGGTACCGTTTGATTCCGTGATCTTCTAGCATTGCTTGGTGGTTATCCTAGGACTATTGAGCAATCTCAAGTGAGTACATAGACCCCTCTTTTACTGTTTTTCAAACTGTTTTGGGGTGAAACACATGTGCCTACTTGTTACTTTCATGTTTTCCATGTTTTCATATCATATGCTTGCTATGTTCATTAGTACACTATTAGTACATTGTTTTACATTACATTTCATGCTATGTATGTCCATTGTGTGCATACTTAGTACATTGTCTTACATTACATTTCATGCTATGTATGTCCATTGTGTGCATACTTAGTACATTGTTTTACATTACATTTCATGCTATGTATGTCCATTGTGTGCATACTTAGTACATTGTTTTACATTACATTTCATGCTATGTATGTCCAATGTGTGCATACTTAGTACATCGTTTTACATTACATTTCATGCTATGTATGTCCATTGTGTGGATACTTAGTACATTGTTTTACATTACATTTTGTTTTATATTACATTTTGTTGCATATGCTCATCCAGCATATGAACACATTATATTACATTATGTGAACCATTTGTATTTATTAAACCATGTGAACCATTTAACAATAGACATTTGACTATACCTAAACATTTTCTACAATTGTTAAACATTATATCTTGATGGTTTGGTTTGAGTAAGTGATTTAAGTAACGAGGCATGTGTAATATGATACAAGCATGGTGGATACGCCGCTGGTACTTCCTATATATAAGTGTTTGTATGGTATTACATATCGTAACATTATTTGAATCATTTCAATTTGAGACATATAACATTTTATACAAATAACATACTTTTCACAAGACATTGTTTTACAAACAACTTATCTTATTCAAACTCATTTTACATGGTTATTCATTTAACCATACATTATTCTCTCATTTATACATATCATCTGAACTTATTGTTTTTCAAACGATTTACAAAACAAATCAATTTACAAGGTTCATGACTAAACTTTATTAAACATTTTCTTAAACTTACAAGTCATGAATCCTATTTTCACAAAACCTATGTATCTCACAGGCATTTTTATGCTGACGTACCTATTTTCACATGTGTTTTCAGGAGTTGATGCATAGGACTTATCGAGACATACTTAGGCGGACCTGTGCCTTAGTGACTTAAAACGAGACAAGAACTAGTTAATTTTTGTTATGTACTCTTTGTTCCTTCGTTCTTTTATTCTTTTAGCGTTAAAAGTCAAACTTTGTTTGACTTTCTGCGTTGACCAGTTTATGGTCAATGCGAAGTTCGTTTGAACTTCATAACGTGAGCGTAATCCCGATGGTTATAGTCCCTAGAGACTATACCTACTGATTACCACGTTATCTAGGCTCAGTGACGAGTTGTAGTTTCGGCCAAAATGCGCATTCTTGCGTATTTTGTAACCAAACTACTCTTAGGTATCAAAACCATTTGTTTTGATACCAAACCTGTTTTCTAAACTTAGTTAAGCATGTTTTAACATGCTTAGCTCGTCACTTTTAGTTTAGTGCTTATATAGGGTCGTCAGGTAAGCGATCTAAACAATCGCTTATACTTTCGAACCCGACCCGTTTGGTCGTTCATTAGAATCCGACCAAACACATTAGTTGACCATGGTTGTATAGGGAATAACCTTCCTAGGTTATACCTTATGGTCACGACGTTTAGTTAGTTGTATGATAGGTAGTTTATATGCCTTAGGTAAATTACCAAAATGCCATTTTTACGCCAAAATTCATTTAAAGCATATGTAACATAACGTTTGGTATCTAAACTGATTTGGTAACAATATTAGACATGTTAAGGTATATTTTACTTATCATAGGACTAGTTAGGCGTTCCAAACGCGTTTTACGCGAACGACGCGTTAAAGTAGCATAAGCTACCTAAACGAGTCGTAATGGGTCGTAAGCACTTGGGTTAGCTTTCATTTTAGTATGTAGGCTTTGTTAAACCATATTACAAGAATCTCCATACTCGTTTGGTTTACGAACCCTCGTTCTATCCAATCCTCTGATTTAGGTCCGGTTTATTAATGTAGTTACCTATATTAGGTACCGTTTGATTCCGTGATCTTCTAGCATTGCTTGGTGGTTATCCTAGGACTATTGAGCAATCTCAAGTGAGTACATAGACCCCTCTTTTACTGTTTTTCAAACTGTTTTGGGGTGAAACACATGTGCCTACTTGTTACTTTCATGTTTTCCATGTTTTCATATCATATGCTTGCTATGTTCATTAGTACACTATTAGTACATTGTTTTACATTACATTTCATGCTATGTATGTCCATTGTGTGCATACTTAGTACATTGTCTTACATTACATTTCATGCTATGTATGTCCATTGTGTGCATACTTAGTACATTGTTTTACATTACATTTCATGCTATGTATGTCCATTGTGTGCATACTTAGTACATTGTTTTACATTACATTTCATGCTATGTATGTCCATTGTGTGCATACTTAGTACATTGTTTTACATTACATTTCATGCTATGTATGTCCAATGTGTGCATACTTAGTACATCGTTTTACATTACATTTCATGCTATGTATGTCCATTGTGTGCATACTTAGTACATTGTTTTACATTACATTTCGTTTTATATTACATTTTGTTGCATATGCTCATCCAGCATATGAACACATTATATTACATTATGTGAACCATTTGTATTTATTAAACCATGTGAACCATTTAACAATAGACATTTGACTATACCTAAACATTTTCTACAATTGTTAAACATTATATCTTGATGGTTTGGTTTGAGTAAGTGATTTAAGTAACGAGGCGTGTGTAATATGATACAAGCATGGTGGATACGCCGCTGGTACTTCCTATATATAAGTGTTTGTATGGTATTACATATCGTAACATTATTTGAATCATTTCAATTTGAGACATATAACATTTTATACAAATAACATACTTTTCACAAGACATTGTTTTACAAACAACTTATCTTATTCAAACTCATTTTACATGGTTATTCATTTAACCATACATTATTCTCTCATTTATACATATCATCTGAACTTATTGTTTTTCAAACGATTTACAAAACAAATCAATTTACAAGGTTCATGACTAAACTTTATTAAACATTTTCTTAAACTTACAAGTCATGAATCCTATTTTCACAAAACCTATGTATCTCACAGGCATTTTTATGCTGACGTTACTATTTTCACATGTGTTTTCA
>JARYGA010011723.1:0-18597 GCA_030545235.1 Helianthus tuberosus | reverse complement strand
TTCTCGCGGGCCGTATAAAGAATAGGCAGAAGGTCACGCGGGCCGCGTCAACTTGAGAGTTGACCGGATAAGCATCCGGGGCTACGTGTCATCCACGTGGCACACCTACTCGTGACACAGCAAGCCTATACGTAGACTAGACCTCCTTTCGGGCCGCGTAAGGTTCGTCTTAGGGCTCACGCGGGCCACGACAAACCCAGAATTCAGCTATAAATAGTTTGGCCATGAGCAGTTCATCTGTGCACGAAAACAATTCTCAAAAACGAAAGTATACCGCATAAAATCATAATTTTCATTAGGGAGGCGCTGCTACGATACCGGATATTAACTCGATCGCTTCTATGATGTAATATCCGATCGATTGAAATCAGTCCGACAGGATGTTTAAGTGCTGCCCAAACTCGGGCTATACTTTGTCATTAGTCGTGAATCCGACAGGATGTTTGAGTGCCACCCGAACTCGGGGTATACTTTGTCATTCGTCGTGAAAACGATGGATGTTTAAGTATTGTACTCTGTCATTCGTTGTGAATCCGCTGGATGTTTAAGTATTGCACTTTGTCATTCGTCGTGAGTTTTTTAAGCTCGTAAGCTTATCGTAAAAGTTGTATTCAGTTACTTACCTAGTTTCATGTGCATTGTTATTTAAACTAGGTATCAAGGCTAACCAGTAGGCTAAACTCTGCTCGTTTAAACCTGCAATGTGAGTCATTCTCTTTTATCAAAACTATTTTACAATACTCTATTTTCAAAAAGTTATAATTACTGGGATTAAGTCATGGTTATCTTGAATCACTGGCTAGTGGGGTATTATGCACATTACTAATTTCTCACGGGTTAGGCTAATAAATTCTAACAGTGATAAACGTCACTACTTGGGGAAAGACCCAATAGTGGTATGACCATCGTCACCTGGTGACACGGCGCCAGATAAAAATAAGATAAAAGCCATTGTAATCGCTCTTATGCTGTAATTTATAACTAAGGGTCATTTTATAAAACCTGAATGAACTCACCAGTATTTCCTGCTGACCAAAATCTTTTTATAACGCGTTTCAGGTAATTACAGAAGATCAGGAATTAGAGTTGGATGCGACACCAACAAGGCTTACAGAAGTGGCTTATTTTATCAATTAAATTAAATTAAGAAAAGTTGTTTTATGTATTTGAATTTATCGGTTAGATGTAAGTTGTTCTTGGTGGATTGAGGCCAAAACATGAAGTTCTCAAGAACACCATGATGACATCATCCTAGAACACCTCAAATCTAGTGATTTCATGGTTAAAAGTTAAGATTTAAAAGATAGAAAGGTGTAGGAGTGTGTGTAGATTAAGGAAGTACAAGATTTAGGTTGAAATCTTACCGGAATCGCGAGAAATCGAAGAAAAAGTAAGGTTGGAGAGCTTGGTCGGACAGGAGTGTGCAAAAGTGGTAAGTTTGATGTGGACAGGGGGTATTTAAAGGGTTTCCCAAAGTGGAAAGGGTTGGTCGATCGGGTGGCAGCCCAATCGAGTGGCTGGCCGATCGAGCGGCAGCTCGATCGATCGGCTGGTTACCTGGTCGATCAGTCACTTGGTTCGAGTGTTCGGTGCGACGAGTTTTTCCGTTTCGATTGCGATTGCGGGTGTTGCGATGCGATGGAGTTTCCTAATCAAATTACTTTTAATCCCAACTACTATATCAACATACAATCATCCTTATTTCATATTCGTTTAGCGTTTGCGATTCGATTGCGATTGAGTTTCGATTGCGTTTCGATTCATCACCACAACATAACATAATTAAACATGCACAAGTAACACGTAAGGCACACACACACATAAAACAATATCCAGAACGCGTAATTCGAGTTGCGAGTGTGATTGCGATAAGCGATAAACGATAAAACATGCGATAAATATCGAATAAACCTCGAACATTAATAAGTACTCCACATAATACAACTAACGTAACGCATAAAATAGACTAACTACAAGTCAAAGAAGTCAAAACAGGAATTGAGCAAGGAGTGACAGATCGCAAATAGCAATCTTGTCTTCCTTTGACTTCAATTTTGATTTTGACTTTGACTTTTGAAACACGGGGTGTTACAAATCAAGGTTAAGTGTAACATTCCTATTTTTATCATATAAGAATTTTAGGTTTGTTTAAATTTATTAACCACTAGTAACTAGTAACTAGTTTATTTTTAATATAAATATTCGACCCAAATAGTTTTAAAAACTATTTTATATATAGTTGGTTGAAATATTATACTAATTAATTGACTTGTAGATGGGTGACATTTCTATTAAAATAAAAGTCTATAAAAACTTATATTGTTAAACGGGTAGATTACGGGTGAATTGAATGTTAAAAATATATAAAGTACCTAGACGGGCCTAGTGACCGTCTAATAATTAAATTATAAAAATACATTGTATTTGGACTTACTCCGTTTTCAATGAAACTTGGTTCAAAATATAGATTAGATTATTCTCGTTCTAATGACATATTCATTGTTTTATAAAAACGTCATATTTTAAAAGTTATAAGCGCCAAATAAGTAAAGCAGTTGAATTAATTATAATAATAAAATAATATATATATATATATATATATTTAAAATTAGAACATATTTCATGTCCCATTTCATATTTCGTGTCTCATTATTTTTTTAATATATCTTTCATATTGAAATCAATGTGTTAAGTGCATAGTGTGCACAGGTGTCCACCAACTGACATGTCTGAATGCATGCAACTCTACATTTGAGATTTTTGTGCTACGTGTATCGATTAGAACAAAGCTCATGATGACTAAATTCCTTTCTTTCTAAGTTTGAAGAATTTTTCAAACTATAAATAAGGTTCAAAGCAACCTTCCATGTTGCCATCTCATGTCTTTCTAAAAATTTTATTTTATTTTATTTATTTATTTTATTTTCACCTATGATAATAATAAAGCCATGCCCCGTTTTAAGTGTTTTAACTCCCGATCACCGCTACCCTTTCCGATTGATCTGGAGCCCCATAACGCATGTCAAGGCTCTGCCCGACTAAGTTCGTTGAGGTTCGGTCTCGTGACATAGGAATAAGGTTAAATTAGGATTACTATACTTAATACGAGTACAATATATATATATATATGTATGTATATATATATATATATATATATATATTTAAAATAGCTCGGGAGTTATACCCAAGATTTATACTATGGGGTTTTCTAGTTGAACCCTAAAGTTACAAAGTGAGTCCATTCTCTTTTCTCACAATTTTATTCCCTTTTTGTGATATAATTATATTCAAAAAATGCTCCAAAACGATCCGTAAGTGAAAACCCGGACCCCAAAAACCCCAATCCATATCAAAAATAAAGAAATCAAGATTTGTGGTCTTCTCGCGGGCCGCATAAAGAATAGGCAGAAGGTCACGCGGACCGAGTCAACTTGAGAGTTGACAGGATAAGCATCTGGGGCTACGTGTCATCTACGTGGCACACCTACTCGTGACATAGCAAGCCTATACGTAGACCAGACCTCCTCGCGGTCCGCGTAAGGTTTGTCTTAGGGCTCACGCGGGCCGCGACAACCCCAGAAATCAGCTATAAATAGTTTGGCCATGAGCTGTTCATCTGTGCACGAAAACAATTCTCAAAAATGAAAGTATATTGCATAAAATCATAATTTTCATTAGGGAGGCGCTGCTACGATACCGGATATTAACTCGATCGCTGCTACGATGTAATATCCCATCGATTGAAATCAGTCCGACAGGATGTTTAAGTGCTGCCCAAACTCGGGCTATACTTTGTCATTAGTCGTGAATCCGACAGGATGTTTGAGTGCTACCCGAACTCGGGGTATACTTTGTCATTCGTCGTGAAAACGATGGATGTTTAAGTATTGTACTTTGTCATTCGTTGTGAATCCGCTGGATGTTTAAGTATTGCACTTTGTCATTCGTCGTGAGGGTTTTAAGCTCGTAAGCTTATCGTAAAAGTTGTATTCAGTTACTTACGTAGTTTCACGTGCATTGTTATTTAAACTAGGTATCAAGGCTAAACTCTGCTCCTTTAAACCTGCAATGTGAGTCATTCTCTTTTATCAAAAGTATTTTACAATACTCCATTTTCAAAAAGTTATAATTACAGGGAATAATTCATCGTTATCTTGAATCACTGGCTAGTGGGGTATTATGCACATTACTAATTTCTCACGGGTTAGGCTAATAAATCCTAACAGTGATAAACGTCACTACTTGGGGAAAGACCCAATAATGGTATGACCATCGTCACCAGGTGACACGGCGCCAGATAAAAATAAGATAAAAGCCATTGTAATCGCTCTTATGTTGTAATTTATAACTAAGGGTCATTTTATAAAACCTGAATGAACACACCAGTATTTCCTGCTGACCAAATTTTTTTTAAAACGCGTTTCCGGTAATTACAGTAGATCAGGAATTAGAGTTGGATGTCGCACCAACAAGGCTTACAGAAGTGGCTTATTTTATCAATTAAATTAAATTAAGAAAAGTTGTTTTATGTATTCGAATTTATCCTATATTAAAGCTACCTTTTAAAACATGGTTTTATCCCATCTATTTAATAAATAAAAATCCGGTGTTTTCTAAACTCTGATATTTTTCCTAACTCACAGTCCTGACGAAATTTCCGCTGCACTACTTTTCAAAATAACCACCGGTACCACTTGGCTGCTCGCGGCTCCCGATTCCGTCCAGGGTGGGGTCGGGGGTCGTGACAGAAGGTGATATTAGAGCCACTGCTTTAAGCCAATTGGTGTTGTGATAATAATACCTAAGCTTAAATAAAAGAGTTAGGAAATTACTATTAACTGGTAGCACACATGATAGCATTTAGACTTGAACTTAAGAAAAGATGCCTTAGTATAAGCTAAGCTAAATACTTGTGTAATGGGTTTTGATATGCCGTGAGAATGATAACTAGAACGTTGCAAGTATAATAAATAAGCAATAACACTTGACCACTGTTATTTCTTATTTTTTAGTACCACTTTGTTCTAGAATATGATCTGTCATGTGAAGACTAATTTGCTTAGTCTTTGTTGAAAGTCATAATGCACTTTCCAAATCATGAATTAAGAAAGATCTATTTATGGGAAAATCTAAATTTCTTCTCCGGCAAGACTGGGTATGGTGTAGCAGACTCTCCAGCTTGTCCGGATATAACGGGGTTACCTCTCCGGCTAAAACCGAGTAAGAAGGTATATAATATGTCAAACAAGTGACAAGATTTCCCTAAATAGTATCATGACCTGATATCTGATTTGTTTTTGGAAATATGAATCTGTTAAATACATTGACCTTATAAAGGGTATGTATATTACAACATGTGAAATATACGATTATATAGATATGTATATCTATAAGGAAATCCAAAAAACCATAAGGATTGACAATTTGGAATAAAGCACAAGCATATGTGTCAATAATAATTCTAGATTTCTTTATCAGGAATCTCTTGCATATATCTATAATTCTGATATCAAACATTATTTCGTTTGATCATCTACTTAGTCACTCGTGCGATAATATAAACAATGGAAACCCTTTAAGTTGGGACACCATCAAAAGTATAAAAATTTCCAATGCATTACCATAGACTATTAACGCAAGTAAGAAGCATGTAAAGTTGTGCTAGTGCACGAGAAAACACATGAAACTTAAATTATACGTCCACATACGTCGAAGTATATCACACACGACTTTCAAGGCAAGACCTTTGGAAAATATGATTGGGCACGACAACAACAATGCTCATCCCAGCAGTGGGAGAACTACTGATAAAAAAAGCGGCACTTTGCCACATGATCCTACAAACGACATGAATCTCGCTGAGGTACGTTGGCACAAGATTTCACAACCATCGGTGCACAGTCTAATCAGAGTCATAATTATTATCGCTGCAAAAGGAGTTACATACCTTTGCAATTCCCCTATTTCATTTTATTCGACATTCCCTGGTAATGTCACTTAACAACGGTTATCACACGAAATTCCAGATAAAGTTCTTATATTTCTTTCGTTGAAATTCTGATTTCTGCATATAAAAAGTTGACTTTCGCGTTTTTATTTCCCCTAATGGTCATCATACCATGAGGATTTTTTTCATAGTAGCGAATATTGATCTATTTCATTTCTTGGAAAATCCACACATTACACATGCACTGTTTGTTACGCATGTGGTTCGTTTGATTTATGAAGACCACTGGAGGGCTTCATTCTAATTTGTTGTTTTATCAAAACTCAAATATCATTTCGCTATACTTGATTTTTGGCACTGTGAACCGCAGTATTGCAAAACGATGACTCTTTGATATCAAGTCAAGGAATTTCTTGAAAAACTCAATTTTCTTTTTAATGGCATACATGGTTTTTGTTGTGACCATGTCCGAACTTTCTTATTAAAACTCATTTTGTTTAAACCAAGTTCAACTGTTTGAACTTGCTCGCATTACGTATTCAATTCAAATTCCCATATGATGAATTGGAGCCATCATCTTCGAAATAATCCCAACAAGCACTTCAGTTCTCTTGAACCATAACATGCTTGTTTGGTCTTCGACTTCATTGAATCGTTTCTTTAATCACGATCACCTTGTGGTGACGTTTTCACAAATTTGAAGCTTGCGCTAATCTCGTTTGCACACATCATATACGGATTTAATTATTTATTTATATTGGATCCGCTTTGTTGGGTTATCCTATAAGAGTAATCTTAACACAATCGTGCGCTAAGACAATGGTACACAAATTCATGTCATATTTCAGTGTATCTCTTAACAGTTCCTACAACATCGATCGAGCATTTCTTGATCTTTTCGACCGAAAAACATTATTTAATTGTTCCAATTTCAATCGAAAATCTTACTAGATTTGTTTGAAACAAACATTCGAACTTACTTCATTGAACTTTCATTTAATTAAAAACACGGTGAACTCGTCCGGTTATCACTATTATTATTTCAATCACTACGACACCTTGTGGCGTCGGTATAGACTTGTAGCTTGAGCTAATCCTTTCGCTTGACTCATTCTTGAAAATGGTCTTAATACAACTATGTGTTAAGACAATGATACACTAAACTCTGTTGTATATCGGTATATCCTTGTAATTCAATAAATGTCAACCCATTGATTGTCTCATCTCATAATTCAATAGTTGGCAAATCATTTTTTTACTTCTATTTCATTCAAGCTTGTTAAATTCTGAGACTTCCTCAGTTAACAATCAAAGTAAGTTCTCTTTTGATAGTAAATCCTATTGTTCCTAAAGGTCATTCACAACTTGTAAACATTCAATTTAGACATCTATTGGTCATATATCTCTTTTGGTTTAAACCTAGTCACCTTGTAAATTATATCACTTTATCTCGTTCTTTTGACATCGATTTCTGAAACTAATTTAGTTGAACCATTGAGTCCTATTTATTGTACAACTCATATTCACAAAATTTGATTATGTATCATTTACCTTAATATTATTTTTATTGACTAAAACATGACATAACTCTAAAAGAGATATTATAGCCCAAATCTCGAGTACGAGATTTAAAACAAGGTGGGGAGGATGTAACATTCCTATTTTTATCATATAAGAATTTTAGGTTTGTTTAAATTTATTAACCACTAGCAAATAGTAACTAGTTTATTTTTAATATAAATATTCGACCCAAATAGTTTTAAAAACTATTTTATATATAGTTGGTTGAAATATTATACTAATTAATTGGTTTGTAGATGGGTGACCTTTCTATTAAAATAAAAGTCTATAAAAACTTATATTATTAAACGGGTAGATTACGGGTGAATTGAATGCTAAAAATATATAAAGTACCTAGACGGGCCTAATGACCGTCTAATAATTAAATTATAAAAATACATTGTATTTGGACTTACTCCGTTTTCAATGAAACTTGGTTCAAAATGTAGATTAGATCATTCTCGTTCTAATGACATATTCATTGTTTTATAAA
The DNA here is from genome assembly GCA_030545235.1 of Helianthus tuberosus. NCBI lineage: Eukaryota > Viridiplantae > Streptophyta > Magnoliopsida > Asterales > Asteraceae > Helianthus > Helianthus tuberosus. Next base: position 10,597 of record JARYGA010011723.1, on the reverse strand, counting down.
ACGTCATACTTTAAAAGTTATAAGCGCCAAATAAGTAAAGCAGTTGAATTAATTATAATAATAAAATATATATATATTTGAAATTAGAACATATTTCGTGTCCCATTTCATATTTCGTGTCCCATTATTTTTTTTAATATATCTTTCATATTGAAATCAATGTGTTAAGTGCATAGTGTGCACAGGTGTCCACCAACTGACATGTCTGAATGCATGCAACTCTACGTTTGAGATTTGTGTGCTACGTGTATCGATTAGAACAAAGCTCGTGATAACTAAAATCCTTTCTTTCTAAGTTTGAAGAATTTTTCAAACTATAAATAAGGTTCAAAGCAACCTTCCATGTCGCCATCCCCTGTCTTTCTAAAATTTTTATTTTATTTTATTTTATTTATTTATTTTATTTTCACCTATGATAATAATAAAGCCATGCCCCGTTTTAAGTGTTTTAACTCCCGATCACCGCTACCCTTTCCGATTGATCTGGAGCCCCATAACGCATGTCAAGGCTCTGCCCGACTAAGTTCGTTGGGGTTCGGTCTCGTGACATAGGAATAAGGTTAAATTAGGATTACTATACTTAATACGAGTACAATATATATATATATATATATATATATTTAAAATAGGTCGGGAGTTATACCCAAGATTTATACCAGGAGACTTTCTAGTTGAACCCTAAAGTTACAAAGTGAGTCCATTCTCTTTTCTCACAATTTTATTCCCTTTTTGTGTTATAATTATATTAAAAAATGCTCCAAAACGATCCGTAAGTGAAAACTCGGACCCCTAAAACCCCAATCCATATCAAAAATAAAGAAATCAAGATTTGTGGTCTTCTCGCGGGCCGCATAAAGAATAGGCAGAAGGTCACGCGGGCCGCGTCAACTTGAGAGTTGACCGGATAAGCATCCGGGGCTACGTGTCATCCACGTGGCACACCTACTCGTGACACAGCAAGCCTATACGTAGACTAGACCTCCTCTCGGGCCGTGTAAGGTTTGTCTTAGGGCACACGCGGGCCACGACAAACCCAGAAATCAGCTATAAATAGTTTGGCCATGAGCAGTTCATCTGTGCACGAAAACAATTCTCAAAAACGAAAGTAAACTGCATAAAATCATAATTTTCATTAGGGAGGCGCTGCTACGATACCGGATATTAACTCGATCGCTTCTACGATGTAATATCCGATCGATTGAAATCAGTCCGACAGGATGTTTAAGTGCTGCCCAAACTCGGGCTATACTTTGTCATTAGTCGTGAATCCGACAGGATGTTTGAGTGCCACCCGAACTCGGGGTATACTTTGTCATTCGTCGTGAAAACGATGGATGTTTAAGTATTGTACTATGTCATTCGTTGTGAATCCGCTGGATGTTTAAGTATTGCACTTTGTCATTCGTCGTGAGGGTTTTAAGCTCGTAAGCTTATCGTAAAAGTTGTATTCAGTTACTTACCTAGTTTCATGTGCATTGTTATTTAAACTAGGTATCAAGGCTAATCAGTAGGCTAAACTCTGCTCGTTTAAACCTGCAATGTGAGTCATTCTCTTTTATCAAAACTATTTTACAATACTCTCTTTTCAAAAAGTTATATTTACAGGGATTAAGTCATGGTTATCTTGAATCACTGGCTAGTGGGGTATTGTGCACATTACTAATTTCTCACGGGTTAGGCTAATAAATCCTAACAGTGATAAACGTCACTACTTGGGGAAAGACCCAATAGTGGTATGACCATCGTCACCAGGTGACACGGCGCCAGATAAAAATAAGATAAAAGCCATTGTAATCGCTCTTATGCTGTAATTTATAACTACGGGTCATTTTATAAAACCTGAATGAACTCACCAGTATTTCCTGCTGACGAAAATCTTTTTAAAACGCGTTTCAGGTAATTACAGAAGATCAGGAATTAGAGTTGGATGCGGCACCAACAAGGCTTACAGAAGTGGCTTATTTTATCAATTAAATTAAATTAAGAAAAGTTGTTTTATGTATTCGAATTTATCCTATATTAAAGCTACCTTTTAAAACATGGTTTTATCCCATCTATTTAATAAATACAAATCCGGTGTTTTCTAAACTCTGATATTTTTCCTAACTCACGGTCCTGACGAAATTTCCGCTGCACTACTTTTCAAAATAACCACCGGTACCACTTGGCTGCTCGCGGCTCCTGATTCCGTCCAGGGTGGGGTCGGGGGTCGTGACATTAAGTGTGGGGATGTGATGGAGATTATGAAACACGAGTCTTAAGTGTATTATCTTGTGTGACTTAATGTGTTTTATGCGATTATATCTTTCGAATGCGATAACTATGAGCTTTTGTGGTTTTACAGGTTAATCAGCATAATTCGGAGGAATTAAAATGCATGGAAGCGAAGAGGAACAAGCAAGGATGTTTATCGAGAGAAATCATATCATTCGGGACTTGTTCGGGGCCGAAATATAGCTTGGATTCATGAGAAATGCGAATTATTAAAGTCCAATGGCCTTGTGGTAATTAAATGAAAGCTTAGTATAGTTGATATGTGAAGGGGATGAGGATTGAAGAAGTAGAAGGGGTTAAAATGACAATAATTGAAAGATTGTTTGGCTGAGTAAAGGAGTTGTGAAATCCCGCCTCCACCTACGGTTCATGAACCGTGACCTACAGTTGGTGGATGCTTGGTGTAAAAAAGAAGCAGAACCTCCAGACCTTCACTTACGACCTGAACCTCCACCTACGGTGGAGGCAGAGTTCTGAATTGAGGAACCACCATAACCTACAGTACATAAATCGTAAGCTACAATTGTTCGTATATGGCAGCGCGTGTTTGAGGTAATTGAAGGGTATAAAGTGGTTTTTTAAACCCTAATTCGAAATTATCATCCAGGGAACGAATTTGGCACTTCTAGGGCACCAAAGTTCAAAGTTTTTCACCTACAATCATCACTATCTTGCATCCAATCACCGAATCAAGAACATTACTTCAGTCGTTTTCCAAGCTATCGAAGATCAAGTTTGCGAGATGAGCGGCTAATTTCTTTATGGTTTCCTCCGGATAGAGGATTCTTGTAAGTGAACTAGGTTATATGTTTGAAACTTTGTTAAATCCGGTAATCTAAGCATTCGATGCTTGTTGCCGGTTAATTTGATTTGGTTGATTTGTAAACGATTGATTTTGCTTAAAACCTAGTTTTAATTCTTTCAATTCCCGAGAGTTCTAGTAATGGGGATATATTAGATAGGTATTGGGTTTGGTAATCTTCAATTGATAATCGTGTGATAACCTCTCATTGTTAATCAATCAGAGTACCTAGTCCTCTTTTATCACAACCAGTTAAATCAGATTATACAGTTATGTCTATGTAATTGTAAACAATCCAACACAAACCGAATTTACTTTGAATCTGAAATCCGGAGGAACCATTGTTCTCTCTCATTGTTTACAACTTTGTGTTTCCGTCATTCGCTAGTTAATCAAACCATCAATTGAATTTTACTTTTTAGTAATAGTTAATCAATATTTGGCATTGTGACATTTTCCACAATCCTCCTCTGGTTCGATATCTGACTTATCATATCTACATAGTTTAGTTGGTTTTTGCATGTTATTCACGACAGGCATCAATATAACCGATACGATACGGTTCGGTACCGGTACCCTATACCAAATGCTCATCCCTACATACAAATGTGTTTTACATTGTCCTAGAATGACAAGTACAATATCATATGAGCCTTTCCTTAGTGTGATATCTAATATTTATCACTTCCACCAGGACATGCCTCTTGACCCAGTCAAGTGACATGTAATACATGCTTAAAACAGACATCAGCTATGCGAGTGACTTCATGAATTCATAATGTTTCGAAACCATATTAACACAATCATGACTTGTACCCGCCCCATGTAATTATCACTATAACCCGTTCTTACCACAGGCACTTGCACACGAGCAAGTGATAAGCATCCGAATAAAGTCAAACCATACAACACCACAAGTGCTCTCATGAGCTGGTGTACGTAGTTACTAGTGAGTCCCATGTGACGACACGTATAAAGGTCCCCAAATACATGTATGCGTATGCCCGTGTTTGATCCTTGACATATCACATGCGTACACCGGTCATGCGATTTTATATTCACAAGTAGTTACAATATGGACAAGTCAGTTCGTATAGTAAAAGCATTCATAAAACTCACGTCAGTGATATCTCTACAACTACACTTATAGTTGCAGATGTTCTATAGAACTGGCAAATGGCCAAAAATGAGTTTTCCGGCCAAAGACGTTTTTTTCCGGCGACTGAAGACTAACGACGTTAGGGTTCCGTTAGTCAGGGTCCATTGATGGCCAGTTTGTTAATAATTGGGACTGCCAGTGGTTATTTTTGAAGTTGGGACTGTTAGCGGCCAACAATTAATAGTTGAGATTATTAAAATCCAATATTCCTTTAATTTTTAATAAGTTGAATAATTGATAAAATATGTAACAATTGAAGTCTCATGCATGTGAGGGGAAGTTTTTGAAACAATTGATGATAGAACTAGATTCTCCTATGATTAATCTTATAATAAACAATTTATTTGTATGATAATAAAACTAGATTCTCCCATGATTAATCTTATAATAAACAATTTATTTGTATAATCATATACTGTTTTTAGTATTTATATTTTAGTAACTAAATATTTGAAGAAAGTTAATCTACACTGGGTGAGGTTCCTGTAAAAATGATCTTTTTTCGTGAGAAGTATGAGAAGGCATAGGATGCATCATATTTTGGATTTAGGCATGATGTTTTGGGTAATTTAAAACACAATGCAACGTATGATGGACGTAAAATTTAAAACACAACTAAAACACACTGCTTAACACTTAAAACACACTACTTAACGTTCTTGGCATAGTGTTTTATGTTTTAAGCCTAGAATTCATTACGTTGTGTCTTAAATTGTTATGTTTGGTGTTATTCTTGCCAAAACATCATGTTTAAGTCTAAAACATGATGTCTACATGTCCATTCTTATGTCTTCTCACACTTCTCACAAAAAATGTCTTTTTTACAAGATGCTAAGACAATCTACACTTATTTAGTATTTATATATTAGTAAGGAAATAAATATATGAAGAAAGTTAATCTGCACTTATTTATAAATGAGTATTGAACCAGCCAGCCAATAAAAACAGGAGTCGGACGTTTCACATCTGTTTTGTTCGGGAGCAATGTGTAATGGATCATGCGGTTTTAGAAATAATAAAATCCTTTCCTTTATATTTTTTCGTAATATGAAATTTCCCCGGTGACAAATTACAAACTTGAAAATAAGAAGGTGTGGATGATGAAAATTTGAGTTTATATAATTTATAAATACGATACGATTAATTATTTATAATTAATTAATTAATAGTATTGTATTTATTCTGATCGAACAACTCTTGAATATGATGTATCCATTGTTAGATTTGACTTATTCCAATAATGCAACGTAGATAGACACAGATCAGGCAACATTTATTTGGTCGTTTGCATGGAAATGAGAATTCATAAATGTGGCTGTATTGTATCGTCTTTGCCAACCAACTACTAATGAACTACGTACCGAACATGTACAAGATGGTCGTTATCATGTGATTGTCCCACATACCCTTTTCATGCAACTTTTCTTTCTTTCTTTCTCTCTCACGACTTCCATTATTTTTTCATAGGTGGCAATTAATGCCAACCGCAATTAATAGGTAGGGAAATTATAGGTAGAAATTGTAGGAGGAAGCTGTCTATACGATAAAATCTCATCAATAGCCAAGCTATTATTGATAAGGTCCAAGACCGATGAGAGTGGAATATAGGCATACCATACCTTAATCCTAAGGGATAGAGAGATTACGTCTAGTGAAACTTTCAGCTCCAAAAGCCCAATCATGACATGATCAATATATAAGAACCAAAGAGTCTAAACAACAAAAATGATCAAGTAACTTAATAATTTTTTAATATAACCTACCAATAGTAGTAGATTGTGAGAGTTTAATTAGGAGAAAGTCGATCATAGTTTAATAATTTCAAGGGAGTAAAGCTAATTCTTTAGCAAACAAATTAGGGTAATAAAGAGGGGGTTAGGCTCAAAGGTTTCTCTGAACTTCTAATAAAATGCAACACAAGCAAATATACACACTGGTTTTTAACCCTCTGAAATTACACTACCAATTATTCAAATGCATTTAAATTAAGAGACCGAAAACAATACAAACACATGGTTTTTATTTTAGAAATATCTTGCTTTACGAATTGATTGGGTGTCAAGGAAGTTTTCCTTGAAAGAACCAAATTAGCTTATCTCTTTATGTATCTAGTTTGTTTGGAAACAAACCGGGTCATATATAATACGTTTTCATTCGATGGTATAATTTTGAGTTACTAGACGTTTCGACGTAAATTTAGTTAGGGAAACGAGTTGGGTTGATTGTATTCTATGCTTTATCACGCCGCGTACGATGCCACTGCACGTGTTTTATTTTACGTATATTTTGAGTTGGTCTACGTTTCGACATAATTTTTTTTGGAAACAAGTCGGATCAAATATAATACATTTTCATTCAACGGTATGAATTCGGATTACGCTACGTTTCAACGTAAATTTAGTTCGAAAACGAGTCGGGTTGATTGTAGTTTATAATTTATCATTTCGCGTACGCCGCGAACGCCGCGAACGCGCCACGGGTACCCAAACGAGTTGTACTTGTTTTTCATTGCAATAACAGTATTCATACCCTTCTTGACAAGCTGTGATGTTTTTTTAATCAAGTGTTATGTATGTTAGTGGAGAAAGCAAACTTAGTGCCGAATACGTTTTTAAAGTTGATACATTTTGATGTTGGTTGGTTGATTTGGAGATGATTGCTCAACAAAGGTGGAGATTATTAAAGTTGAAAACTTGAACGGCCAAGTATACAACATTAATTCATATGGTAACAAACAAATAAGGATAAATTATTGGGGAGCAAGGCTCATGAGGACCACCCCATCTTTGTTTGTACACACAGATTTTGTTCAATATTTTACGATGGTAGTCGCTAGGAGGATTTCTCTGATTTGTTGATAGAAAGTTATTTGATTCATCATGTTTCCTTCATTATTAGATCATGCGTAATAACGTTCCCAACATCGTTCCCTAGGCGTTATAGGGGCATTATAACGCCAAAAAGAAGAAAAGTAATGATTGAAAGGGTATCAAGGGGCGATAAGCATTGTATATTTTTTTGAAGAGACGTTATGATGTTGACGTGACGGAAAACGATTCTTATGAAGTATTAGCCACTATGAATGGTCTTATGCGTTAATGCGATTCCTTTATGACTTCCTAAATAAATTCTTGTTCCAAATTCAATACCGCTTAACGACTCTATAAAAACTTTAGTAACGTATTTCATTCATAGATCTATATGACAAAGAGAGTCACAAACACCACTCCTTTATAGATTTAAGAATCCTATATTTTTTTTTTGCTTAATAAGGGTACCAAGTTAATGATTTAGAGGGTCTACCTTGGGTGGTTCACTCAAGCTTTGAAAGCGTATGAGTCAGCTTGGCTCGAGATCTTCATCTACACTAATATTTAAGTTAATACTCGATCAATTCATTTACAACAATTGGGACAGCTCATGGCTCGACAATCCGACTTGTTATACATGGAATCGTTTCGAGAAAGAGGGTGAGAAAATATACATACAGACACGTATTATTATGAGAGTATATAAAATGATTATGAAGACGAAGAATCAGCGAAAATCATGTGCCTAGCTCCTTTGATTATTGTGTCATTCACATGGTATGCCTACAAATGTCAACATTACAAATTTTTTATGGCATAATTGCATCTAATTATGCAGATTAGGACATCACACCCATGCAGCTAACTTCGTGAATCACATTTAACAATATAAAAATCAACCTAAACATGAGTCAAACTCACCTGGTAAAGATGGGTTAAGTTATTCTACAAATGCTGCTAAAATTAAAAGGTGTAAGAAGACATTATAGATTGACAAGTGTACAAGACTCTAAAACTTAAACATACTACACCACCACCCAAAACCTAAACACCCACCCACCCCACCCCACCCCACCACCACCGAAAAACCTAAACAACCCCCCACCCCACCCCACCCCCCAAAAACCTAAAAAAAAAACTAACCCCATGTAACAACCCGCGCTTTCAAAGTCAAAGTACAAGTACAAGTCAAAGTCAAAGGAAGAAAAGATTGCTAAATGCGATCTGTCACTCCTTGCTTAATTATTGATTGTACTCCTTGACTTGTTAATCGATACTTTAATTTTAAGTTACTTTAGTTGTATTGTGTGGAGTATATGCTAATAAATCGCAGTTTAATCGCTAATCGACTTATCGCTAATCGCATCGCAACCCGAATTATAGGTTATGGATATTGTTTTACGTGTGTGTGCTATTATGTGTTACTTGTGCATGTTATATGTTGTATGGTGATCAATCGCAAACGCAATCGCAACTCTATCACAAACTCGAGATTTAAGGACTTCTATTATGATTATTTAATAGTTAGCATATTTGTGTAATTAATGGGTAATACTATCGCATCGCTTACTCGCAACGCATCGCGACGCTCAACGCACAAAACGAAACGTCGAAAACCAACTCACAAAACCCATCCGATCGAGTCGCCCTCCGATCGCGTCACTACACCGCCTCAACTCCTCTCCTGCCTATAAATAGCACCTGTCACATCATGAACAGTGATGTGACAGCTCCTCCTCCAACCAGCACGCATTTGGGCTATTTTCTCTCGATTTCTCGCGATTCTTGTAAGTTTCTACCTCAAATCTTGTACTTCTATGATCTGAAAACACTTTTCCATCATTTTCACCAACAAATCTCAACTTTTCACCATGAAATCGGCTGATTTGGGTTGTTCTATGATGATGTCATCATGGGTTCTCACGAACTTCAAAGTGTGACCTCATTCCACCAAGAACAACTCAGATCTAAGAGATTTCCACATGTTTAAACACTAATTTCACCTAAATCTAAGCACTTTCAAACCGATTCAAGTTTCTTTCAACCCTTTTACACTCTTGCACCCAAAACTGATATAATCCGAGCTCGTTCAGACCTTCTACACATTCTCTGGTGAAGTGTCGGTCCAAGAACAGATTTCTATTAAAGAGACAACCGATTCATGGGTTGAACATGAATAACCGTCAAGAACAGTTTACTGATCGGACGGGGTGATTCCCATCTAATCGAATGACTTGGACTTGATGGGGTTCCGTTGTTTGACATGTCGTCATACCGTCTCGGTGCAATTGCAAAACTTTTCAAACTTAGCAAATTTTTACAAATTCTCAAACGAACAGGTTACTGAACGGATCACCGTCCGATCGGATAGCCATCCGATCGAACGACAATCCGACCGGATGACCTATGTTGTTCAACACTTGAACAATTTCAACCAAATTTCCAACATATACCTTCCACTCAGATCACCATCCGAGCGGACGACCATCGGTCTGGATGACCGTCCGACCAGACGACCTGAATGGTAGGATTACTTCTTATTTTATAAAATGCTACAACGAAAACTTCAAACTTACATCATACACAAACACATCCATCCTAAATGAATGACAAATCGACCGAATGGCCATCCGACCGGATGACCATCCGTCCGGATTGTCATCCGATCTGATGACTCCCTATCACCCCGTCACACAGTTTAACGCACCGTTTACGCACTGTTCTTCGCTTATGCCATCGTTCTGTAATCATACTAACTTTCCAGCGCTCCCTTCAATCCAAGAGAGTGTTTATTTACTAACCACAATCTGTGAGTATACTCGATCCCTTTTTGCTTTAAGCACTTTTGGGTGTTACATACGTTACTTATACTAAATCACGTCGACCACACAACGCAAACACTTTTTATACGCTAACCATTACTGCATGTTATGCGTGTTACTCGATGAAGGCTTGTATTTTATGTGTACACAGTGATAGTTGCCTAACACCTTAGCAATGATAGTACTATAGTTTGGACTCAGCACCTGTCATGGACAGGGATTGTTAAGGGCTTTTCTTCACATGTCACAGTGGTGACCTCTACACTATGTGTATTGACCTCTATTTTAACGTATGTGGCAGGTGTTTAAGATGCTGTGGTATGCTTGCTATGTGGAATCGAGCTTAGGAGAGTCTAGAAACAAACAATTAATATTTTGAGTTGTCGGAACTATGATTTGTCTATGAGACACCTATGTCTGTAATAACTGCTTTATTTGATGAGTTATGGTATGTGACATAATGTTAATTATCTGGTAATTTAGTTGTTATGGATTTCTCCTGGACAATCTGTTTCGCTCAATGCCGCACCCCGCTGTTTTTCGCCATCGGTTGGGGTGTGACACCGCAACCCCCCATCCGCCCCCCCCCCACCCCCCCCCAAAAAAACCTATACACCCACCCCCACCCCATCACCACCCAAAAACCTAAACCCCCACCCCCTAGTGAAAAAAAAAATGGGTGGGAGGGGAAGGATTAGGTTTTTGGGTGGTGGTGGTGGGTGATTAGTTT
>JARYGA010011722.1:0-32308 GCA_030545235.1 Helianthus tuberosus | reverse complement strand
GAGAGACCACAAGTCGCGTTACCTAGCAATATCGAGCCCAACCCAAAGGCGCTAGTGCATCTCATAACATTGAGAAACTGTACCGTAGGTCCCGAGGAGGCTCCGTTACCTCCATCCGACAAAAATCCACCCATTCAAACCACGACCCCACCGACGACTCAAAAGGAAACAACTCTTACGCCAATTCCGGAACCTACCAAAGGCCACTCAGTACCCTACCCCGGTCGGTTACTTCGCCAAAAGACCGATGAGCAGTTCACAAAATTCATAAACTTACTAAAACAATTGCATACCAATCTTCCATTTGTGGAAGTCCTCACTCAAATGTCAAAATACTCAAAATTTATGAGATACTTCCTCACTCACAAAAGGAAGATTGAAACATTGTAACTAGTCAATTTAAGTGAAGAATGCTCCACCGTGCTACTCAACAAACTCCCACAAAAGAAAATCGACCCCAGAAGCATCACCATCCCTTGTTCCATTGGGAGATCACCTATACGCAACGTGCTAGCCGACCTTGGGGCTAGCATCTGTTAGGACGTTTATCTCAGGATCTGTTCGAGTAGAACGTGGCTGGATCGATCAGAATCAAGGTGCGGAATCCCTTGATAATGTCACAGAATCAACAACGAAAAGTTCAGCGTTTAACACGTCTGAATTCTATTCAAAGATGATGAAAATACAGAGGATCCGATAGAACTCCAGACTAGCAGAGCTTCACTTACAAGTTTAGCAAAAGGTCTTAATGATCTAACACTAGCAAGCTATTTATAGGCAACCAGGGAGGATTAAGTGTCACCCGATCGAATGGTGATCCGATCGGATGGCCATCCGATCGGATGACATTCGTCGTCCGACGGATTTCACTTTTACATTTACGCACCATTCCCTGAGTTCACTTTACACAAACATACATACATGTTCATACATATACAAAATACATACACATCACAAAATATACAAGACTCGATGCGGACGGAAGCTACAGACATATGTACTAACAGACTCCCCCTAGGATGTAGCTGTAGTTCCTTCCTGCATAGTGTTTAATCCTTCCTGCTGCATCTTCTTTCCTTAGCTCTCTGCCTTCTCTTTTCTTCTTTCTCTTCAAGCATTTTTCGTCTGAGAGCCCTACCACCTTCATTCCAGTATTTTCTGTATTCAGGATCACCATTTCGCTTCCTATCCCATCGAGGGATCTTGTTTTCTTCTTTCTCAATCGGTGTCTGGTCAGTTGGTGGAGGTCTCATCAACTTGTACCTTCCAAGCCTTGCAACTTTATCAGCAATTTCCTCGAATTTCTGACTACACTTATACCTCTTTAAGAATTCATAAATCTCTAAATATCTCCACTTTGACTTCCAATACCTCCCAGAGTTGATGTCTTTTGCGTATCACAGATCCACTAACTTCTGATATTGCATAGCTTGGGCTTTGTATGGCTTCTCATCCACGATCTTGTTCTAGAATAAGCAATCTATATCCTTCTTGTGACATATGTGCCTCTACGACCATCAAACAAATACCAAATCAATGAAATATTGTGTTTCATACTTGGGATTTGTATAAATATGTGTATCATTTGCACATATCAATTCTTGTTCTATTTCGAGCTTTAAATCGCTTTCTGGAATATTATACGCGAACTGATGCGTAAACGTAATCAGTTTAATGCGAAAAACACTCCAAAAAAGTGAAATAGGCTTAAGAAACCTTAAATAACCTTTACATACCTTAGAAATAAGTTTTGGAGGGTTTGGTGTGTCGAAATCAAGTTTATTCGTTTAAAGGGACTAATTTCGACAAACTGTGAAAGTATGCCGATTCGTAATGTAATGAACATTCCGGAACTTGACCATAAGTTAAAGATACCATAAATATCTTTTACATAGCTTAGAAATAGGCTTTGAGGGATTCGGTGTGCAAGAAATAAACTTTTTGGTCAAACGAGGACTAAAAGCGTCAAAAAGTGCATAAGTTTGCATTTTCGCGCATATCTTACGTTCTGAATATATCCGGACATCCAAAAATTTATGTAATCATTAAAATATTTTATTTTAGTGATTGGCATGATAAAATTCCATTCGTCGCTTAATTTGGATCGTTTTTGCGTTCGTTACGATTTCCGTCTTAATTAACCGAATAACGCAACCGTACGACCAAACGAACCGACATCCGAGATGTTTTTGAGCATATTTTAAGTTCCCTATACTTTAACTTCATTTTAGAGCCTTGAAATGGAGTTAACGGGGCTTAAACGTGTCAAAAATGCATCGAAAACCAAGTTTTGGGCTTGCAGGGGCTAAAACTGTAATTATGTCAAAGTTCTTAGGCCTGGGGCGTAAGCCTAAGTTTATTCTTACGCGGCCCGCATCAGTAGCCTAGATCAGAAACATTGAATCTGGACTTCCAGCCTGTTTTTGATGATTTTAAACACTAATTTGGGATACCATCTGCTTGTTTTGATGGTATTTCATGTCCCCCTAGTTTAGTAAAACCATTTGCCCATATGTATGGTCAAGATCGAATCCTCTTTTGCAAGAAATGATCTTAACGGTTTACCAAAAACTATAAATACCCAAGCCCTCATTCCATTTTCTGCACCCTTGATCTGATTAATGCTCTAAGTTGAAGCCTTTGCTTCATACCTGAGTGTTATAGATCAAGTTCTCCCTAGCTTGGACCCTTTGTAAGCTTCTTTCGTTCTTTTATTGCTTTTCGAGCATGAAAGTCAAACAGTGTTTAACTTTTTGCTTTGAACAGTCTTTGGTCAACACAAAGTTCGTTTGAACTTTGCAACATGAGCGTAATCACGATGGTTATAGTCCCGTGTGACTATACCTACTGATTACCACGTTGATTAGGCGTAGTGACGAGTCATAGTTTCGGTCAAAATGTGTATTTATGCGTATTTTGCAACCAAACTACTCTTGGGTATCAAAACCCTTTGTTTTGATATCAAAACCTGTTTTCTAACTTAGTTAAACATGTTTTGACATATTTAGCTCGTCACTTTTAGTTTAGTGCTTGTGTAGTCAAGCGATCTAAACCACCGATTAGACTTTCGAACTAGACCTGTTTGGTCGATCATTAGGATCCGACCAAGCATGTTTAGTGACCATAGTTGTATAAGGAATAACCTTCCGAGGTTATACCTTATGGTCACTTAGTATAAGTAGTTGTATGATAGGTAGTTTACATGCCTTAGGAATATGACTAAAATGCCATTTTCATGCATAATTGGATTTTAAGCATATGTAACATAAACATTTGTCACTTAACTGATTATACAACATATTTAAACATGTTTAGGCATATAATACTTGTCATAGGACTAGTTAGACGTCTAAAACGCGCTTTGCGCGAACGACGCGTTAAAGTAGCGTAAGCTACCTTAATGGGTCGTAACAGGTCGAAAGCACTTACGATAGGTTCCGATTTAGTATGTAGGCTTTGTTAAACCATATCACATGAGTTCCAATACTCATTTGGTTTACGAAACCTCATCCTATCTGATCTTCCGATTTAGGTCCGGTTTATTAACATAGTTACCTATATTAGGAGCCGTTTGATTCCGTGATCCCTCTAGCTTTGCTTGGTTGTTATTCAAGACTTCTAAGCATCCTCAAGTGAGTACATAGTCCCCTCTTTTACTGTTTTCAAACATTTTGGGGTGAAACACATGTGCCTATTTGTTACTTTCGTGCTTTTCATGCTTTTATATCATATACTTGCTATGTTCATTAGTACGCATATGGTACATGATTTCATTATGTTTTGCTATGTATGTTCACTTAGCATGCTATGTAACACCCCCAAAATCCACAAGCGGAGTATCACAGCATGGAGGAGTGACTGACCAGGATCAAGCCACCAATCATATTGAACAGTGTATTTAAAATAAATAAAACCCAACCATGCAATATAATTGGTGTTAAAAAAAAACAAGTTAACCAAGTTCAAGTTAAACAGCGGAAGCATAAAATGTAAAACAAAAACATAAGTTCATAAAGTTTAATTGTTTAGCATGGCGCACCACTGTCAATGCCCCACAACGATCACGTCTCCTCGTGCAAGCTCCATAAATACCTAATGACCTGCAAGGCATGTAACAAGGAGTCAACAACAAAGTTGAGCGAGTTCACAGTTGGTTGTTTAGTTTTAAAGGTTTGTTTTGAAAACCATAAGTTGTTTCGTAAACCAAGAGTTAAGCAGTATCTTTGTTTCCCAAACCATATCCATAATCAGTGGGGGCTTCCCCATGTGAACCACTAGACCGTTACCATATCGACAACTGACGAAAGTAAGTTGTGCCCTAAGTCAATGTCTATCATCATTGACTGAGTGCCCAGATCCATTAGTACACGCCCGTCCTACCAGCACGGTGTGAGGCTTGTCAACCCTAATAGCGCTATTAACTAATGACCCACTCGCCATTGGCCCGGCGATTAAGTCGATATAAAAATGAGGGACTTCATGATAGAGTTTTGTCTAGTAAGTTTAAGGTTGTTGTCCTACCCAAGGAGGATGAACGTACATATTCTACCCAAGGAGAATACGCAAGATTATTATTGGCATCCTACCCATGGAGGATGGTGGTACATATCCTACCCAAGGAGGATATGTAGGTTCTGTTTTAGTTCTTTAACCCCATTCCCAACCACCGGGAATCCCATGCCTTTTAAAGAGTGTGAACTCACCTTGGTTTGCTCAGTTAGATTAGTTACTCTAAAAATCAGGGATTAAGCACGTCCTAACATGGTACAGATAACAATCAGTTTCACGTGCAAACATAATACGTATCCTACGTATGGTTTATCTACTCATTACTTCAATCACGTACCACACAACTCTAATACATGAGTAACACCCCTATATTTCAAGTCGTAACAATTTTCATATTGGCCTAACATCATTGAGAAATTTTCTAACATGCAATCAGCTTGTAATTTAATTCACTCAAAAGTTCATAAACACAAAACACCTATTAATAAAATCCTTAACTACCCAAGCATGTGAATCAGTCAAATCTTTGGCCTTCCTAGACTAATGCGGCCCACACAAGAAATCATTATTACAACGATGTGGGCTGAGCTGATGACCCGTGGTTATGCAGCCCAGTAATGAAATAAGCGGCCCCTCAAAAACACCCCAATTAAATGACCTGCCAGAACATTTATACACATAATCAAACAGCCTTATTTCATCACTGTAGTTAGGATCCTACACCTAAAGACTTCGGTCCATTACCAAAATTCCCAAACCTCCTGGCCCACAAATATTAAACATAAAGATTACAAATACAATAATCACATAGCATGTGGGCCTACTTGAACTAGGTTGGGTTTGAGCCCAACAGAAACTCATCAGCGGTGGTGCGGCTCACCATGCCCAGCCCACTACTTCAATGCTGGGCCACCCGGTTGATCCAGTCTGCTTGCATCACCCAACCGCGGCCCAACTACGTGCCCAGTTCCCCTTTTTAAACTATTACGGCCCAAATAAATTTATGTGTCAAGACTGGATGTTGTTTAGTTTTATGTAGCCCAAACCGAAAACAATCCCATCCCTGTTATGGCCTATTGCCCCTCATCATGTTAAATGGTCAATTAATTGCCATCCAAATTTCATAAACATCATCACAGTGGGTATTATTATATAACAATCATAGAAGTCCTTTAGTTAATTCGAGTCAGAAACGTATAACATGATTCAGATTATACTAACTCATATTTCATAATTAAGTGATTCAAACATGTACGAAACATATAACTCAACTACAAATCGGCTGTCATAAGTATGTGCCCTAAACATACTTTAAACCAAAGATTTTAACATCACACCACATCTTTAATTGCACGTTATAAACATATCAAGATCAAGTAACTTTCTAGTCTTAACATCGATTTGCACGAGTCACAAAATAAAGATTTAGGGAGCTAACAATGATTACACATAAACCAATCATTACCATGCTTAATCGGCCCACAGTTAACCATAATAACATACATACGCACACTTTGTTAATCTAATGCCCTCAAGAACACAGCATCAACATATGTCAGCATATACGTAAAATTTGTTAATTCAGTTTGCACATAAACAAGACCATCAAATATAAGGAGGTACACTAACCAAAAGAGTATGAAGAGTATGGTGATGGTGATCATGACTGGGATGGGGGGTCACCTGTCGTCCGCAAGTTGAGAGAAGAAGTAGGGTTTGGTGTATAACAATATTTGTGAGGGATATAAATAAAAGAGTTACGTAACATCCAAGTATGGTGCCAAATACACAAGTGGGTCCGTGGTCATGGAATTTCTTTGGGCTACCAGACTGGGCCGAGACCAAGGAGTACAAAGAGTGTGCATAGGGCTCGAGTGATCAAGGTTGTGGGCCGAGCTAGTGCAGGATTTTAAAATGCGAATACGCGGCCAAAAATATGTGCGGCCCAAAGACGTTAATTACTAAGTTATGGTGTTTAGTTTAATGGGGTTATACATGAACATACCATTTAGCACAGACGTTAATTAAATGTTACTAACCTTGAAAGTTCGTGTTGTCACATTATCCCCAACTTGAAAGAAATTTAGTCCCGAAATTTAGCACGTAGTTACTGAGGAAGCGAGTTAGATTGCATGGTTTCCTGATTTTCCTGGGGTGTCACATCATCCCCCCGTTGGTTTGGAATTTCGTCCCGAAATTCCGCAGTAGCTTCAGCCTCAGTAGTGGTTTCACGTTTCTCGAACAACTGGGGATACTTGTGTTTCATTCGGTCTTCTCGTTCCCAGGTAAACTCTGGGCCACGTCGGGAGTTCCAACGAACTCGAACAAGAGGTATTCTGGTACGCTTGAGAACCTTAACATCTCGGTCTGTAATCTCTACAGGTTCCTCGACGAATCGCAGCTGATCATCGATAGTGAGCTTCTTAAGAGGAACTATGAGGGTCTCATCTGACAGACACTTCTTTAGATTTGACACGTGGAATACGTTGTGAACTCCGCTGAGTTCTGCAGGTAGATTCAGCTTGTAGGCCACCTTGCCAATTTTTCTCAATAATTTCAAAAGGTCCGACGTATCGCGGGTTGAGTTTGCCTCCTTTGCCAAAATGAACTACACCTTTCCAAGGTGAGACTTTGAGTAGCACTCGATCCCCAACCTGGAACTCGAGTGGTTTCCTCCGCTTATCAGCATAGCTTTTCTGACGGTCACGAGCTGCCGCCATTCGTTGTCGTATCTGAGCAATCTTCTCAGTTGTGTCTACCACAAGTTCTGGGCCAGTGATTTGACTATCGCCTACCTCTGCGCAACAAAGAGGTGATCGACACTTTCGTCTGTACAATGCCTCAAATGGAGCGGCCTGGATACTGGTGTGGTAACTGTTATTATACGAAAACTCCACCAACGGGAGATGTTTTTCCCAACCATTACCAAAGTCGATCACACATGCCCTAAGCATGTCTTTAAGGGTTTGAATGGTCTGTTCAGACTGCCCATCCGTCTGTGGATGGTACACTATGCTCATGTCTAATCGAGAGCCAAAAGACTTGTTTATTGCTTGCCACAATTCGGATGTAAAACGTGATTCACGATCAGAAATAATGGAGGTTGGCACTCCGTGCCTTGATACTACTTCCTTTAGATAAATGTCTGCTAGAGTAGAAAACTTATTCGTTTCCTTGATAGCCAGAAAATGTGCAGACTTGGTCAGTCGATCCACGATCACCCAAATAGTATCATTTCCGCGTTGAGATCTAGGTAGGCCAGTAACGAAGTCCATGGAAATTTGCTCCCATTTCCATTTCGGTATCTATGGTTGTTGAAGTAGGCCTGACGGTTTCTGGTACTCGACTTTAACTCTCGCACAAGTCATGCATTTGCTATCGTAGGTTGCTATATTGGCTTTGATACTAGGCCACCAATACGTAGTCTTGAGATCGTGGTACATCTTATCCGAACCAGGATGTACCGAGTAACGAGAGTTGTGTGTTCATCCATCACAAGCTCACGTAGATTACCATAGAGTGGGACCCAGATGCGCCCTATCACGTAATAAGCGTCGTCTTCCTTTTGTTCTAACCGTTTCCTCGATCCTCGCAAAGACTCAGCCCTGATGTTCTCTGCCTTTAATGCTTCAACCTGAGCATCTCGTATCTGAGCAGGAAGACTAGAGTGAATGGTAAGCTGTAACGCACGTACACGCTTAGGTTTAGTCTCTTTCCGGCTGAGGGCATCGGCCACAACATTGGCTTTGCCCGTATGATACTTGATCCGCATTCGTAATCATTCAGAAGCTCGACCCACCGACACTGTCGCATGTTCAACTCCTTCTGTTCGAAGATATGTTGGAGACTCCTGTGATCGATGTAAATGGTGCACTTGGTACCGTACACGTAATGCCTCCATATCTTGAGTGCAAAAACAACAGCTCCCAGCTCCAGATTGTGAGTGGTGTAGTTTCTTTCATGAACCTTAAGTTGACGTGATGCATAAGCAATGACTTTATCTTGTTGCATCAACACACAACCCAATCCTTGTATGGACGCGTCGCAATAAACCACAAAATCGTCTGTGCCTTCAGGTAACGAAAGAATAGGCGCGCTACAAAGTCTCTCCTTTAACTGCTGAAATGCGGACTCCTGTACATCACCCCAACGATAGGTGACACCCTTCTGGGTCAGTGAAGTGAGAGGTTGCGCAATCTTCGAGAAATCCTTGATGAACCTTCTGTAGTAGCAGGCCAAACCCAAGAATTGCGGATTTCTGTTGGTGTAAGGGGCGTAGGCCAGTTCTGTATCGACACAACCTTGGATGGATCAACGTGAATCCCATCCGCATTTACCACGTGGCCTAAGAAATGGACTTCACGAAGCCAAAAGTCGCATTTCGAAAATTTGGCGTAAAGCTGCTCTGCTCTAAGAAGTTCCAAAATAAGTCGTAGATGCTACTCGTGTTCCTCCTGACTCTTAGAATAGATCAGAATGTCGTCGATGAAAACAATAACGAACTTATCCAGGTAAGGTTTGCACACTCGATTCATGAGATCCATGAAGACCGTAGGTGCGTTTGTTAATCCGAAAGGCATGACCAGAAACTCGTAGTGCCCGTAACGAGTTCTGAATGCTGTCTTGGAGATATCCATGTCTCGAACTCTCAACTGATGGTAGCCAGATCTCAGATCAATCTTTGAGTAGAAGCTCGACCCTTGCAGCTGGTCGAATAGGTCATCAATGCACGGAAGAGGATAACGGTTCTTCACGGTCACCTTGTTGAGCTCACGATAGTCGATAGACATTCTGAAAGCACCCTCTTTCTTCTTCACAAACAAGACTGGAGCTCCCCAGGGCAAAGAGCTAGGACGAATAAAACTCTTGTCCAAGAGTTCTTGCAATTGAGTAGACAATTCTTCTAGTTCTGATGGAGCTAAGCGATAAGGTGCACGAGCTATGGGCGCTGCTCCAGGAGTTAGCTCGATTTGAAACTCGACTTGACGATGAGGCGGAAGACCAGGTAATTCCTCAGGAAATACCTCAGGAAAATTTCGAACGATGGGAATGTCTTCTATCTTCTTCTCTATCGTTGAGGTATCAGTAATGAGGGCTAGAATAGCAGTGTGGCCCTTTCGCAAACACTTTTGTGCCTTGAGGAAAGAGATAATGCTTACTACTGCACCACTCTTGTCACCACGAATCATGAGGGGTTCTTCATTAGAACGAGGGATGCGGACAATTTTCTCCTTACAAAGAATTTTCGCTTGATGTTGAGATAACCAATCCATCCCAATAACAACGTCGAAACTACCCAGAACGATAGGAATGAGGTCGATAGAAAAGGTCTGATCAGCAAGAACAAGATTACAACCCTTAACTATGTGTGTGGCCTCTAAACTTTTACCGTTTGCTAGCTCTACCATGTGTTTGGTGTTCAAAAGTGTTGGGGTGCGCTTAAGCATTTGACTAACTTTTAAGGACACATAACTAGTATCAGCACCCGAATCAAATAAAACAGTAACAAAGAAGTCATCCAAAAGAAACTTACCCATCATAACGTTGGGATCGTTCCTTGCATCACCCTGCCCAATCACGAACGCACGTCCCCTGGCACCATTGCCATCATTGTTTCCCCCATTTTTGTTTCCTTTCCCCTGATTGTTGTTGTTGTTCTGTTTCTGGTTCAACTGGGGGCAGTTTCTCTTGAAGTGACCTTCAGCACCACACTGATAGCATCCCCTGTTACCCTGTTGTTGCTGCTGCTGATTCTGTGGAGCTTGTGGCTGTTGTTGACGATTCTGATTCGCAGGACGTGAGCTCCTGCAATCCTTGGCTTCATTACCCAGCTTGTTAGATCTCTGACAACGACCCTTGTTGCACGGCTCACTGTGGTGAAAATTACATCGATTTCACTTAGGGTGATTTCCCCTGTATCCACCCTGACCTTGATTCCCGGAAGACTGCTAACTGGGGCTTCTGTACTCATCTGTCTTTCGTTGCTGGGACTGAGACTGAACTGAAGTAGAACCCTTGCCCGAATTTCCATCCCACTTGCGCTTGTTGTCACTGGGAGAATCAGAAGTAGTAGTAGCGCTAATACGCTTGGGCAGCTTGTTCTGCTCAACTGCCTGATCAGTGAGATGATGAACCAACCTGATGATTTGCTGAATGGTGCCAAGATTAGCTGAGGTCACATGGCTCTGAATTTCTGGCACTAAACCCTTAAGGTACAGCTCGATACGCTTGATAGGAGGATCCACCATAGTAGGACACAAGATAGCTAATTCGTTCGATCTCTTTATGTATGCCTCGATTTCAGACCCCGCCATCTTCAAATTGAAAAACTCCACCTCTAGCTTTTGGATGTCTTCACGACTACAGTACTCTTCTTTGATCAAATCTTTGAAGTCGTTCCATGGGGTGGCATTAGCAACCGCCAGCCCTAGCAGTTGAACCTGTGCTTTCCACCAGGTTAACGCAGCACCTTTGAGCGTTCCAGTAGGAAATTTCACCCTACGAGCTTCAGGGCATTCACACATCTCAAAAACAGACTCAATCTTCTCGAACCAGTGAAGAAGACCTACAGCTCCTTCTGTGCCGCTAAAAGTACTAGGTCGGCAATCCATGAATGTTTTGAACGTACATACGGGAGGCTGAGCATGTTAACCTGTTGCGCGAGAAAGAAATGACAAGGTTAAACACAGGAGTTGGTTTGTGAAAGTAGGATCTAAACATCCTAGGATAGGTCGGAATGGCAGGTTATACCTCCTGCTTGAGCTGCAGCGAGTGCCTCAGCAACTCGTTCGTTGATTAGAGCCGTCAACTGGGCTTGAGTCATGTTGATACGTCTACTCATGATCTTCACAATGAAGCAAACATAAGTGAGAAAAGTGTCGCGAAAGTGCGTAGGCGTGGGATGACAGAAGAGAGTAAGCACACAAAGTTCAAAAAGCAGTTATTACGTTAACTAATGCACTATGTGAACTAACAAGCAGCCAATATAAACATAAATTATACCACCTATTGTGTCCAGTCTTGCACGTGGAGCGAAACATCATTGTGGATCGTTGAGCACTATATAGGTTATAGTCTGGTTTTATCAAAAAGCTTTTTCCCCTTTTAAAAACCAAGTTCACTATAACCAATGGCTCTGATACCAATCTGTCACACCCCCAAAATCCACAAGCGGAGTATCACCGCATGGAGGCGTGACTGACCAGGATCAAGCCACCAATCATATTGAACAATGTATTTAAAATAAATAAAACCAGACCATGCAATATAATTGGTGTTAAAAAAAACAAGTTAACCAAGTTCAAGTTAAACAGCGGAAGCATAAAACGTAAAACCAAAACATAAGTTCAATAAGTTCATAAAGTTTAATTGTTTAGCATGGCACACCACTGTCCATGCCCCACAACGATCACGTCTCCTCGTGCAAGCTCCATAAATACCTAACGACCTGCAAGGCATGTAACAAGGAGTCAACAACAAAGTTGAGCGAGTTCACAGTTGGTTGTTTAGTTTTAAAGGTTTGTTTTGAAAACCATAAGTTGTTTCCTAAACCACGAGTTAACCAGTATCTTTGTTTCCCAAACCATATCCATAATCAGTGGGGGCTTCCCCATGTGAACCACTAGACCGTTACCATATCGACAACTGATGAAAGTAAGTTGTGCCTTAAGTCAATGTCTATCATCATTGACTGATTGTCCAGATCCATTAGTACACGCCCATCCTACCGGCACGGTGTGAGGATTGTCAACCCTAATAGCGCTATTAACTAATGACCCGCTCGCCATTGGCCCGGTGATTAAGTCTATATAAAAATGAGGGACTTCATGATAGAGTTTTGTCTAGTAAGTTTAAGGTTGTTGTCCTACCCAAGGAGGACGAACGTACGTATTCTACCCAAGGAGAATACGCAGGATTAATATTGGCATCCTACCCATGGAGGATGGCGGTACATATCCTACCCAAGGAGGATATGTAGGTTCCGTTTTAGTTCTTTAACCCCATTCCCAACCACCGGGAATCCCATGCCTTTTAAAGAGTGTGAACTCACCTTGGTTCGCTCGGTTAGATTAGTTACTCTAAAAATTAGGGATTAAGCATGTCCTAACATGGTACAGATAACAATCAGTTTCACGTGCAAACATAATACGTATCCTACGTATGGTTTATCTACTCATTACTTCAATCACGTACCACACAACTCTAATACATGAGTAACACCCCTATATTTCAAGTCGTAACAATTTTCATATTGGCCTAACATCATTGAGAAATTTTCTAACATGCAATCAGCTTCTAATTTAATTCACTCAAAAGTTCATAAACACAAAACACCTATTAATAAAATCCTTAACTACCCAAGCATGTGAATCAGTCAAATCTTTGGCCTTCCTAGACTAATGCGGCCCACACAACAAATCATTATTACAACGATGTGGGCTGAGCTGATGACCCGTGGTTATGCAGCCCATCAATGAAATAAGCGGCCCCTAAAAAACACCCCAATTAAATGACCTGCTAGAACTTTTATACACATAATCAAACAGCCTTACTTCATCACTGTAGTTAGGATCCTACACCAAAAGACTTCGGCCCATTACCAAAATTCCCAAACCTCCCAGCCCACAAATATTAAACATAAAGATTACAAATACAATAATCACATAGCATGTGGGCCTACTTGAACTCGGTTGGGGTTGAGCCCAACAGAAACTCATCAGCGGTGGTGCGGTTCACCATGCCCAGCCCACTGCTTCAATGCTGGGCCACCCGGTTGATCCAGTCTGCTTGCATCACCCAACCGCGGCCCAACTACGTGCCCAGTTCCCCTTTTTAAACTATTCCAGCCCAAAACAATTTATGTGTCAAGACTGAATGTTGTTTAGTTTTATGTAGCCCAAACCGAAAACAATCCCATCCCTGTTATGGCCTATTGCCCCTCATCATGTTAAATGGTCAATTAATTGCCATCCAAATTTCATAAACATCATCACAGTGGGTATTATTATATAACAATCATAGAAGTCCTTTAGTTAATTCGAGTCAGAAACGTATCACATGATTCAGATTATACTAACTCCTATTTCATAATTAAGTGATTCAAACATGTACGAAACATATAACTCAACTACAAATCGGCTGTCACAAGTATGTGCCCTAAACATACTTTAAACCAAAGATTTTAACATCACACCACATCTTTAATTGCACGTTATAAACATATCAAGATCAAGTAACTTTCTAGTCTTAACATCGATTTGCACGAGTCACAATATAAAGATTTAGGGAGCTCATAATGATTACACATCAACCAATCATTACCATGCTTAATCGGCCCATAGTTAACCATAATAACATACATATGCACACTTTGTTAATCTAATGCCCTCAAGAATACAACATCAAAATATGTCAGCATATACGTAAAATTTGTTAATTCAGTTTGCACATAAACAAGACCATCAAATATAAGGAGGTACACTAACCAAAAGAGTATGAAGAGTATGGTGATGGTGATCACGACTGGGAGGGGGGGTCACCTGTCGTCCGCAAGTTGAGAGAGGAAGTAGGGTTTGGTGTATAACAATATTTGTGAGGGATAATATTTGTGAGGGATATAAATAAAAGAGTTACGTAACATCCAAGTATGGTGCCAAATACACAAGTGGGTCCGTGGTCATGGAATTTCTTTGGGCTACCAGACTGGGCCGAGACCAAGGAGTACAAAGAGTGTGCATAGGGCTCGAGTGATCAAGGTTGTGGGCCGAGGTAGTGCAGGATTTTAAAATGCGAATACGCGGCCCAAAATATGTGCGGCCCAAAGACGTTAATTACTAAGTTATCGTGTTTAGTTTAATGGAGTTATACATGAACAGACCGTTTAGCACAGACGTTAATTAAACGTTACTAACCTTGAAAGTTAGGGTTGTCACATTATCCCCAACTTGAAAGAAATTCCATCCCGAAATTTAGCACGCAGTTACTGAGGAAGCTAGTTAGATTGCATGGTTTCCTGATTTTCCTGGGGTGTCATATCATCCCCCCGTTGGTTTGGAATTTCGTCCCGAAATTCCGCAGTAGCTTCAGCCTCAGTAGTGGTTTCACGTTTCTCGAACAACTGGGGATACTTGTGTTTCATTCGGTATTCTCGTTCCCAGGTAAACTCTGGGCCACGACGGGAGTTCCAACGAACTCGAACAAGGGGTATTCTGGTACGCTTGAGAACCTTAACATCTCGGTCTGTAATCTCTACAGGTTCCTCGACGAATCGCAGCTGATCGTCGATAGTGAGCTCCTTAAGAGGAACTATGAGGGTCACATCTGACAAACACTTATTCAGATTTGACACGTGGAATGCGTTGTGAACTCCGCTGAGTTCTGCAGGTAGATTCAGCTTGTAGGCCACCTTGCCAACTTTTCTCAATAATTTCGAAAGGTCCGACGTATCGCAGGTTGAGTTTGCCTCGTTTGCCAAAACAAACTACACCGTTCCAAGGTGAGACTTTGAATAGCACTCGATCCCCAACCTGGAACTCGAGTGGTTTCCTGCGCTTATCAGCATAGCTTTTCTGATGGTCACGAGCTGCCGCCATTCGTTGTCGTATCTGAGCAATCTTCTCAGTTGTGTCTACCACATCAACCAATCATTACCATGCTTAGTCGGCCCACAGTTAACCATAATAACATACATACGCACACTTTGTTAATCTAATGCCCTCAAGAACACAGCATCAACATATGTCAGCATATACGTAAAATTTATTAATTCAGTTTGCACATAAACAAGACCATCAAATATAAGGAGGTACACTAACCAAAAGAGTATGAAGAGTATGGTGATGGTGATCACGACTGGGAGGGGGGTCACCTGTCGTCCACAAGTTGAGAGAGGAAGTAGGGTTTGGTGTATAACAATATTTGTGAGGGATAATATTTGTGAGGGATATAAATAAAAGAGTTACGTAACATCCAAGTATGGTGCCAAATACACAAGTGGGTCGGTGGTCATGGAATTTCTTTGGGCTACCAGACTGGGCCGAGACCAAGGAGTATAAAGAGTGTGCATAGGGCTCGAGTGATCAAGGTTGTGGGCCGAGGTAGTGCAGGATTTTAAAATGCGAATACACGGCCCAAAGACGTTAATTACTAAGTTATCGTGTTTAGTTTAATGGAGTTATACATGAACAGACCGTTTAGCACAGACGTTAATTAAACGTTACTAACCTTGAGAGTTCGGGTTGTCACATGCTAGCACATTGATTTTCATATATTACATTTTGTTGCATATGCTCATCCAGCATATGGACACATTGTTTTACATTTTGAACTGTTGGAACCGTTTGGAACTGTTTGATCCTTGTGAACCATTTGGAACTGTGGATTTGTGGAATCGTTTGGAACTGTTTGATCCTTGTGAACCGTTTGGAACTGTTTGATTTATGTGAACCGTTTGGAACTGTTTGATTGATGTGAACCGTTTGGAACTATTTGAACCATTGGGTTAGGGAAATGATTAGGTAACGGGGTGGGTGTAATGTATTAAAAGCATGGTGGATACGCCGCTGGTACTTCCTATATATAAGTGCTTTTAACACATTATATATCGTTGCGTTATCTAGATCACTTGGGCAAATGTTATCAAAACAAAGTTTTATTAAAAGGTTTTTCTAACAATATAAACCATTCGAGTTTTATTTCAAAAAAGATTTACAATCTGGGTTTACTTAAACAATTGTTTTGGGTTAAGAATCATGGCTGCGAGATTTTATAAACTATAACCAACTAGATTTGAGTTGGTTAATTATGTTGCAACACTATACACTTTTCAAAACAAGGTTTTTAAATCAGGTATTGCAACATGTAAACGAGCCATGAATCTGACACTCACATAAAACCTATGTACTCGCCGATATTTTTATGCTGACGTATTTTCACATATGTTTCAGGTACCATAGTTGATGATGTTTGATGATGATATTGGTGCATGCTCACATAGGAATGGATGAGGCCTTAGTGACTTAATAATAATGGAAGTTAATTTGTTCATATTTTGTTTCTATTTTCGATACAATGTAATAAACTTAATTCAATAAAACAGAACTTTTATCCATGTGTTATGAAACAATAATTCTGTTACGACACTCCCAGACGTTTCCGCCGCGGTTTATTGTTTTAACGCGGTCGGGGTGTGACAGAAAAGTTGGTATTAGAGCTAAGACTGGCAAATCGTGTCTTAACAAGTTTAACAGGTTTCTGACGGCGCGCACAACATAAGTTTCAAACATGATTACAACTCGTTTAACTACTTTCTACCTCATGTTTATAAAACAGTTTTATGTTTTATGTACAAAGATGAATAAATGATAGATCCTAACATTGTAATTTTAATTATTTTAAAAATTAAAAAAGTCAAAGGGTGTATTTTTCAGTCAAACAGGTCTAATCGTGTCTTAACAGGTACCCAATTGCCAGCCCTAATTAGAGCTCATGGTTATAGGGAATTAAGTTATTAGTAATGCTTTGACCTAGTCTATAACCTTCCTAGGACCCTAACACAAGATTCTTGTGTTTAGATCTTAAAACAATACCGTCACTTATCCTTAGGTGACAACCACAACGAGAAACAAATTTCGAATCTGCTTTGAAAACTAATCATCTGTTCTATGATGATTTATTATAAGGTTTTGAACCTTCAAAGTTTTCAAAATCTCGTCAAAGTTTGGGTCTTATTAATGTGAACACGTGCAATCCGGAAGGGTGGATACCTGTATCCTGAATTTTCTGTCTAAGGCTAGAGTG
The DNA here is from genome assembly GCA_030545235.1 of Helianthus tuberosus. NCBI lineage: Eukaryota > Viridiplantae > Streptophyta > Magnoliopsida > Asterales > Asteraceae > Helianthus > Helianthus tuberosus. The sequence goes on along the minus strand of JARYGA010011722.1, from coordinate 15,001 downwards.
TTCGTACAAATCCACTAATCGGACTAGTCACTCTTACCTGGGAACTCTTAGGGTGAGTGTCCACTTATAGGCTAAAGCATGTCTTCGCGATACATTATGAGGACCAATTTACTTTGATTCAGCCTTTTGTACGTCATTTGTTTACTTCATGGTTCGAACAAATGACCATCACCCATGACTTTTTAGTCGGTAATTGTAACATCCTATTCTTACCCAATACCATTTCACTTGTTTTCTCCCATGCTTCCTCTTTTAGAATGCCTCCTCGACGTGACAATCAGATACTTAATGACGAACTGGCAGCTATTATTACGCAGCAAATGGCTGCTGTACTCCCAAACCTCATTGCTCAATGTAACCAAGCCTTCAATAACAACAATAATGCTCCCTGTAACTTCAAGACGTTCAACTCAGCTAAGCCATAAAAATTTTCTAGGTCTAAAGGAGCAACTTCACTTCTGCAATGGTTTGAGAGTCTAGAGAGCACCTTCAGACATGTTCAGTGTCCAAACGAGCGAAAGGTTGAATTCACATCTAGTGTCTTTGAGAAACGAGCTTTAACATGGTGGAATGGTGTGATGAGGGATAGGGGTATCGATGTGGCACTGGCTCAAACATGGGAAGAGCTTCGAGCTCTAATGATGAGGGAATTATGTCCTCGTCATGAGATTAGGGCATTGGAAAGGGAATTCGATGATCTTAAGCAAGATAGCGGTGAGCATCGAGCTTACACATACCGTTATGAGGAGTTAAGTCTGTTATGCCCGAACATGATTACGCCTTTGGATAAGGCAATCGAAAAATACATTGATGGCCTCCCTGACTCAGTGCAAGACATTGTTACTGGTAGCAACCCCACTACAGTTAGACAAGCCATTGAGCTATCTGCTACCTTGACTGAATCTTAGATCAGGAAAGGTAAACTTTTCCGAAAGGGTGATAAGAAACCGATCGGGGAATCAAAACCAAAGGATGAACAGACTGAATCCTCCAAGAAGTCCAAGAAGCGAAAGGCTTCTCAGAACTTCGTCGTGGTTGCTCACAATGATCATGCTGTCTCCAACCAACCAGCTCAACCCCCTTCTGGGAAGCCATACAATGGAACTGTACCCTTGTGCAACCAATGTAACCTTCATCATCATGCCAGTGTGAAGTGCCGCAAATGCCTAATTTGTGGACTTATAGGGCATACAGCTAGGGTTTACCGAGCTGCAGCTGCACCAAATCAAGCTGACAACAATCCTGCTCAAGCTCGTTTTCCACCAGGGTCTTGCTACAACTGTGGCGAGATGGGCCATTTCCGAAAGAATTGCCCAAAGCTTGCTAATGCAAATCCAGCGCAGGGATGAACATTTGACCGACTAGAAGATGACGTTGTTTAGAAATAATCGAGCCTTATGTATTATTTTCTTTTGTTGTCATGGTCTATGAGACAGTTGTTGTTGTTGTTGTTTATAAATAAATCTTTTATTTACATTGCAATGTACAAATGTAGTTGCATGTATAAACAACAAATCCCCTACAATACCGACAATTAAGGAACCGTATTCTTTGAAAAGCAGACTACTCCCAAAATTCTTCCATTTTATGATCTCTTGCGTTTTCCACGAAAATCCTAAGTACTCGTTTCTTCCAAGGAAATGAAGTACAAGGCGCAAGTTACAACTCTGGACGAATACCCAAAGTACCACTATAAATCCTTAATAGGGTACCAAAGAGTATTTCCGTAAGTCCTTAATTGTTGTATACCTTAATTCGAATGTTACATTTCCTTGTAAACGAAATCGAATTTTTGGAAGATCATCCTATCTTTTCAGATAGATTCTTGAGGACGTTGAAGTCCATCGACTGGGTTCCTGGTATACCTTGAATACCCATGTTCAAATCGGCAACAAGTTAATAACAATTAATAACAAACTGATAACAAATTAATAACCAAGAAGACAATTATGTGCTTATGTGTTTATGTGTTGACCTAATCAAAGTTATCTCAAGCTTGTTCAAATTCTATCCCCTTCACATTATAAAACAAAGTGTGACTTCTATGCAAGGAATTACGTAATTATGGATGCATACATAATTATGGAATTTAGTGCATAGAAACCACAGCAAGTTTTGTCATGTGTCTAGAGTTAACTCTATTCATTTCCATTTCTGATGAAGCACCCGTTGAGGAAAAATGATCTAGCTATTCATTTTTCACTTCTGAAAGAATATCCGTTGAGGGAAATGAATATCCTTTTGTTTACCCCTTCATTTCCATTTCTAATGAAACACCCGTTGAGGAAAAATGAACTAGCTATTCATTTTTCACTTTTGAAAGAATATCCATGAGGGAAATGAATATCCTTTGGTTTACCCCTTCATTTCCATTTCTGATGAAGAACCCGTTGAGGAAAATGACTCAATCTGTTCATTTTCGCTTCTGAAGAATATCCGTTGAGGGAAATGAATATCCTTTTGTTTACCCCTTCATTTCCATTTCTGATGAAGAACCCGTTGAGGAAAATGACTCAATCTGTTCATTTTTGCTTCTGAAGAATATCCGTTGAGGGAAATGAATATCCTTTTTGTTTATCCCTTCATTTCCATTTCTGACGAAGAACGCGTTGAGGAAAATGACTCAATCCGTTCATTTTCGCTTCTGAAGAATATTCGTTTTGGGAAATGAATATCCTTTTGATTATTCCATCATTTCCACTTCTGACGATGTACCTATGAAGGAAAAATGAATCATCCGCTCATTTTTCGCTTTAAAGTATATCCACTGGAAAATTACAAGATTATGCCTTGCATATCTTTAATGGTTATTTAACACAACGTCACAAACAAACTCCTACGAATAAATTTCGGGACGAAATTTCCTAAAGTAGGGGAGGCTGTGACATCTGTGCCTCTATGACCATCAAACAAATACCAAATCAATGAAATATTGTGTTTCATACTTGGGATTTGTATAAATATGTGTATCATTTGCACATATCAATTCTTGTTCAAATTTCGAGCTTTAAATCGCTTTCTGGAAGATTATACGCGAACTGATGCGTAAACGTAATCAGTTTAATGCGACAAACACTCCGGAAAAGTGAAATAGGCTTAACATACCTTAAATAACCTTTACATAACTTAGAAATAAGTTTTGGAGGGTTTGGTGCGTCGAAATCAAGTTTATTCGTTTACAGGGACTAATTTTGACAAACTGCGAAAGTATGCCGATTCGTACTATAACGAACATTCCGGAACTTGACCATAAGTTAAGTATACCATAAATATCCTTTACATAGCTTAGAAATAGGCTTTGAGGGGTTCGGTGTGCAAGAAATAAACTTCTTGGTCAAACGGGGACTAAAAGCGTCAAAAAGTGCATAAGTTTGCATTTTCGCGCATATCTTACGTTCTGAATATATCCGGACATCCAAAAATTTATGTAATCATTAAAATATTTCATTTTAGTGATTGGCATGATAAAATTCCATTCGTCGCTTAATTTGGATCGTTTTTGCGTTCGTTACGATTTCCGTCGTAATTAACCGAATAACGCAACCGTACGACCAAACAAACCGACATCCGAGATGTTTTTGAGTATATTTTAAGTTCCCTATACTTTAACTTCATTTTAGAGCCTTGAAATTTGGTTAACGGGGCTTAAACATGTCAAAAATGTATCGAAAACCAAGTTTTGGGCTTGCAGGGGCTAAAACTGTAATTCTGTCAAAGTTCTTAGGCCTGTGGCGTAAGCCTAAGCTTATTCTTATGCGGCCCGTGTCAGCAGCCCAGATCAGAAACATTGAATCTGGAGTTCCAGCCTTTTTTTGATGGTTTTAAACACTAATTTGGGATACCATCTCCTTGTTTTGATGGTATTTCATGTCCCCCTAGTTTAGTAAAACCATTTGCCCACATGTATGGTCAAGATCGAAGCCTCTTTTGCAAGAAATGATCTTAACGGTTTACCGAAAACTATAAATACCCAAGCCCTCATTCCATTTTCCACACCCTTGATCTGATTAATGCTCTAAGTTGAAGCCTTTGCTTCATACCTGAGTGTTATAGATCAAGTTCTCCCTAGCTTGGACGCTTTGTAAGCTTCTTTCGTTCTTTTATTGCTTTTTGAGCATGAAAGTCAAACAGTGTTTGACTTTTTGCTTTGACCAGTATTTGGTCAACACAAAGTTCGTTTGAACTTTGCAACGTGAGCGTAATCATGATGGTTATAGTCCCGTGTGACTATACCTACTGATTACCACGTTGATTAGGCGTAGTGACGAGTCGTAGTTTCTGTCAAAATGCGTATTTATGCGTATTTTGCAACCAAACTACTCTTGGGTATCAAAACCCATTGTTTTGAAATCAAAACCTATTTTCTAACTTAGTTAAACATGTTTTGACATGTTTCGCTAGTCACTTTTAGTTTAGTGCTTGTGTAGAGTCGTAAGTCAAGCGGTCTAAACCATCTCTTAGACTTTCGAACTCGACCCGTTTGGTCGATCATTAGGATCCGACCAAGCATGTTTAGTGACCATAGTTGTATAGGGAATAACTATTGGTGCACTAAATGTCTGATGACTGCGTCTTTAATGAGTCTTAAGTCTTGTTAAGTTAGATTGGAGCTTTGAAATGAAAAAGTGAACTTAATGTTGTAATTTCGCTCCAAATGACTTTTAAGTCATTAGAAGCGAAATCAGGATAATATGTAATTTCACTCCTGATGAATATCGTGATTTCGCTCCTGATGGTCATTGGTGATTCCGCTCGTAATGATCATGTGGTTTGGAGCGGAATCAGGCTGCCTATAAATAGGTATCGGCTGTTGTCACTTGTAACGGTTGGAGCGAAATTAGAGTCGAGGTGCTGCAGAAATTCTGTCAGAAATCATTGTATTTGACTCAGAAAGTGTTTATAAAGAGGAAATTAAGAAGAAATAGCTGTGTAACATTGTTTACTTTGTTTCTGCCACTGTATTCAATGATGAACTGCCTTTTACTGACTATATAGGGTCACACATGGTCCAACAAGTGGTATCAGAGCTCAGGACGAGGAGTTCATACCATAGCAGCTTGATTCTACCAGAATTTCTCATTTCTACTCACTTCTTCTTATATTTTTCTGATTTGAACTAGTTCCAACGGTCAGAATGGTCTGATTTTCGATTATATTGGGTAAAACATAGTATTAACAAACCCTAGAAAGAATCAGGTTAAAATTCGAAGTTAAAATGATAAAAGTAACCTAAAAACCTGATTTCGCTCGTAAAGTTCTTCGGAAATTCTGCTCTAAAAAGTTAATTCCGCTCGAAAATCACTTGGTCATTAGGAGCGAAATAGTTGATTTCGCTCTTAAAGACATAAAAATCAGATTCCGCTCGAGAGTTATAAGTTGATTTCGCTCGAAAACAGATCAGTTCTGATTCCGCCTGAGAGACAATTCTGATTCCGCTCGAAATCAGAAAACTTTCTGATTTCGCTCGAACCTAGTTTGTTAATTTCGCTCATAAGCTGATTTCGCTCGAAATCAGACTAAAGCTGATTTCGCTCGAACATATTCTGTGATTTCGTTTAAAAGCTGCTTCCACTCGAATTAGCTGTGTTTCAAAAATTTCGAAAATTTTCTAAGTGTTTGCAGATTTCGTTTCAGGTACAAGATGGATGATTTCAATCCGTTCTATGATGTCTTTGCGTTTGCTGGAGACGGTGGAAATGATACTTCTTCTAGTAACATAAATGAGAACCCGTCAAACACAAAGAAAAATTTATCGGATGCATTGGAGATTGAAAGTGCTTTCGGAACCTACAACAAACCCCCGGAGTTGATGGCTATCGAAGAATATAGTCGGTGGGCCAAGAAGTTTGAAGATTGGTTGATGGCTTTTGCTTTTCCCAGCTGGAAGAGTCTAAAAAATGGTTACAATGATGGAGGCAAAAAAGGCGAAACTTTAACAACACCTGATGAAATAGAATCGTTTGTTGCTGAGCAAAAATGTATTGCGTTGTTGTTTCAGTCCGTCAGAGAAGATATAATATCTTTGATCGAATACTCTAGTGCTACAGATCTCTGGAACAAATTGAAAAACAAATGTATAGGAAGCACAGAAATTGTGAAAAACAAAAAGAAACTACTTAGAAAAGAGTTTGATTTGTTTGGGTGTTTAAAGAATGAATCTGTTTGTAAAATGATTGAGAGGTTTTGGCATCTGAAGCTAGAACTGGCGAGACATGAAATTTCTTATTCTCGAGAAGAGCTAGTCGACAAATTGTTTGATGCATTGCCAGATGAGATGGATTGGCAATATTATGCATTGATGCTAAAGAATACTATCAAGCCACCAGAAGCGTTGACAGTCGACTTGCTGATTGACAGATTAGAGAGTCATGAGTTGGAGTTAAAGAAGACGCACAAAGTCAATCACTCATCATACCCGCAGAACTTGGATTTGTATTATCCAAAGAGTATGATGCCAAAGAGTACATCTCCCAAGACAGTGTTTTCTGCTGAGAATGTCTCCACAACAAGCAAAGAAAGTCAAAGCAGTGGATATCATAGTGGGTCTTCATCAAATTCAAACCAGTCTGATGCAAAGAACTTATTTCAATGCAACATCGCTGTAGACTTAAAGAACGCTCAGAATTTCAGCGAGGAGTCTGCTAAACAATAGATGGTTTTCCTAGCATCGGTATTGGAATCGTATGAAAGTCTTGTAGCAGGAAAGATAGGCAACACCAACCTGAAAAAAGAAGATTATGATCAGATAGATCCTGAGGAGATGGAACTAATCGACATAAGGTGGTGTATGGCCAGTGCAGTTCGTCGAGCACAGCGTTTCATGGAGATAACTGGGAGAAAGTCAATTGGTGGACCATCTACCAAGTTGGGCTTTGACAAGTCTAAGGTGACGTGCTTCAAGTGCAAACAGAAAGGCCACTTTAAGCGTGAATGCAGAAACGCGTATGCTGATGAGTCTGAAAACCCATTTAGAGAAGACTACTACAAGAAGGCAATATATCATCAGAACAAATCGGAGCCGCCAAGAATGAAACAGATTGAAGATAACAAAGAAAAATCTAGAGCTCTTGCGGTGATTCACGACGATGAAGGTTACGACTGGAGTGAGTTGTTACCTGAAGAGGATGCGGTTGGATATGCATTCATGGCAAAATCTGAACCTATTCCTTGGAAAGATAGCAGAACTGAAGAGCATAAGTATAATCACAGAAAGCTGTTAGCCACGAACAAATTGATCAGAATAGCTGGTATTTTTTCTGAGGCAAAAAGAGCAAAGAGATGGGATCCAGACAGGGAGTGTTATCTTGACCCCTATGGAAACATTGCTGTTGATCATAACACTCTTGATGTGGAAACCATAATCCAAGAGTATAGAGTTGAAGATGATTATTGGCAAAAGAAATGGTGGGGAAGCGGAGAAGATGAAGAGAAAGAGAAGAAGGAGAAAGAAGAGAAAGAGAAGTCAAAGAAGATTGACACTGGGATCATTGATACGACACAGGAGTTGATTGCTGAAAACATGGGAAAGATGGCTGACAAGGTGCTGGCAGCTAAGACGCTAGAGGTAGATTCTAAATCCGTCTCTGAGTCTAAAAGCCAAGTCAGTTCAAACACGTCAATGACTGAGTCAGGTAAGAAGGTCAGTGGTGATGTTGACTGCAAAAATTGCATCAAAGAATGCAAGGTTTGTAGTACAAACACTTATCTCAAAGGTAAGAAGATTGAGGATCTGACTGCTAAAGTCAGAAGTGTTGAGGATCAAATCCTTGATCGTAACAAAATGGTGAAAGCTTCAACTGAACGGTTAAAAGAATTAACTAACAAAATTGAAACTGATAAAATTGATCAGGAAAAGGTTAGGAAAGAAAATGAAAGGTTAGTTCTTGAAAATCGTCAGATTACTGAAAAATTTGAGAAACTTAAAAGCACGGTTAAAGATAATGATGATAGAAATGGTAAAACATACAAAGAAAATTGCCAATTGCAATGTGTTTTGAGAATCAAAGAAGAATTAATCAACAAACAATTGGATGAGATTGCTAAATTGAAACTTCAGTTTGAAGAAGCCAAGATTGAGAATGAGCGTATCAATTTGAAATTGAACAGTTACAGCTCTGCAAGCTTTGTTTTGCAACACATTATTCCCAAACCCATCGGGAAAGACAAAGCAGGCGAATATGTATACTGTGATGGAACTGGGGTTGGGTTTCATCAAGTTCCACCACCAGTTCTAGACAATTATTCAAAAAAGCAATCTGGGTTGGTTAATCTTGAGGAAGAAAATGAAGTGAAACTTCCTGATTCAATTGATGTGACATTTTCTTCATCATCATCTGATGATAATGTTCAAACTGAGATTGTTAAAGGCATGGCTGAAAGTGTTTTTCATAGTGATTCAGCTGGAGATGATGAATGTTTCTTGAACAAATACATTCCGAAACAAAAGTCCAAAAACAACTTAGGTGATGAACCGGGTCTTGTGATGTACAAGATGGCTGGATCTGATAAGTTGTATTCGGATTCTGAGTTTCCTCTGGAGAATGTAAATGTTTCAAAATTGACAAATGTGTTCAAAATGGTTGAAATCGATTTGTCTGAAGTAAAGAGTTTAAAACAAACAAAAAGGCAAATGAATTTTGAGAAAGATAAAGCTTACTACAAGAAACCTGTAGTTCCACCACGTTTTTATAACAACAATCGAAACAATTGGTCGGGTGGATATCAGGGTGGTAAGAGTTATCTGAAAAGGAGTTTTCAAAACAAAAGGTTTGCTGAAAAGAAGGTGTTTGTGAACGGTTCAAGTTCACTTTCTGATGAGGAAAATGAAATCTTTTCGAAATCAAATGAAGATTTTTTTGCGAAGAGGGACTTACAGCCTCAGTCTGAAGGCACAAGTCGGGTAGTTGATACTCGTACATGTTTTAGATGCAACAAAGTTGGTCACATTGCAAGAAATTGCACCAACTCCAAGCCAAAAACTGAAGTTGTTGAGAATCAAAAGAAGAAGGTTGATTCAAAAGGAAAAGCTCAAATGGTTGTTGAGAAAATTTTGAAAAATGAGAAAACAAAAGTCAAAATTGAACCTATTAAGAATGTGGTAACTAAAAATGACAAATTTTACAAACGGGTTGCATCATCTCAACAAACATGGAAGCCAAAAGTTGTTGAAAAACCAAAGGTTTCAGAGTCGGAAAAACAATCGTCTTCTACCACACTGGTAAAGATGGATGTTCCTTTGGATTATTATGAAAAGTTTGAGAAACAATCTTCTACTCCACCTGAGAAGAAGAATGTTCAAAAGAGAAATCAACCAACTGGTCAACTTAAGATAGACGAGTTTTTCTTATACAAAAAGGTTGAGGTTGGATCAGATGAAAGCTTGAAAATGAATGATAAAAATTTTCCGCCACTTTACACTGCTAAAACTCACATTAAAGTTAAGTTACCCGAGTCAAAAGAGGCTTGGGTAGCATCAAAATCTCACTAAAGATTTTGGACTTGCCGGAGCTTCGTAGTTGGTAATTGTGAAGCATGAATCGGCATCTTTTTTGAATTGTTTGTGATATGTGCAGGAACTTCCGAGAGCTATTTCAAGATGGATTATGGATAGCGGAGCGTCTCGACATATGACAGGGAAGACTGCATTGTTGTATGATGTTAGAAATTTCAATGGAGGATATGTGGAATTCGCAGGAAATCAAGGTGGTAGAATTGTGGGTGAAGGAACGTTATCCAATGGGATTGTTACGTTTGAAAGAGTTAACTACATTGCTGAGCTGGAGAATAATCTGCTAAGTATTTCGCAGATTTGTGACAGGATGTATACTACTCACTTCACAGATAAAGAATGTTTGATCTTGAAGCCAGGATTTGTTATCCCTGAAGAATGGATTATCATGCGGGCACCAAGAGTCAATGATCTGTATGTGTTGGACATGAGTGTAGCTACTACAACCACGGGTCAGGCTCATTGTTTTGTGTTTAGAGCAACAGAGAAAGAATCGAAGTTGTGGCACCGGAAGATGGGGCATATACATCTTAGAAAAATGAATCATTTGGTGCATAATGATTTGGTTCTTGGAGTTAATATCAAAGGTTTTCATCTGGAAGGGGAGTGCATTAGTTGCATCAAAGGCAAGCAGAAGAAAAAGTCACACCCTAAAAAGCAAGTCAATTCAGTTTCCAGACCGTTAGAGAGACTACATATGGATCTGTCTGGTCCAGTAAACGTCAAAAGTATTACAGGGGATCTCTACTGTCTTGTGGTTACTGATGATTATTCCAGATTTTCGTGGGTATCATTCTTGAAGTCGAAAGATGAAACGTTTGATAGTTTAATGGCGTTGTTCAGAAAGATTGAAAATCTGTACCAAAGGCGTATCAGAAGAATCAGAAGAATCAGAAGTGATAATGGTACTGAGTTCAAGAACAACAAGATGAAAGAATATTGTGATGAAAGAGGTATATTGCATGAGTTTAGTGCTCCGTACACTCCGCAGCAGAATGGAGTCGCAGAATGCAAAAACGGGATGCTAATCGAAACGGCTAGAACCATGCTTGCTGATTCAAAGCTACCGATAAATTTTTGGGCAGAAGCAGTTTCCGCCGCATGCTATACACTCAACCGGGTTCTCACTGTAAAGAAATTCAACAAGACATGCTTTGAATTGATCAATAACCGCAAACCGAACCTGAAGTTTTTAGAACCGTTTGGGTCTCCTTGTACAGTTCTAGAGCCTTTTGGTAAATTTGGTCCAAAGAGTATCGAAGGAAAATTTGTGGGTTACTCAAGTCCACAAAGACGAGTCTTTGTTCCAAGCATGAAGCAGATCATCGAAGCACAGCATGTTGAGTGTCAGGGGTATACTATGCCGCCTCAAAATCCCGGTGACTCATGGCGTTTTAATTATGATAAATTGTGGGACTCGTTTGACATGGACGAAGAAAAGGAAGAAGCAGAAGATTTCTTTGATGAGTTGGATATTCTAAGAGAGTATGAAGAATCGCAGGAAAGGTTTCCAGCTGAGTATTCAAGAAGACCGCAACGAGCTTCAAATGATGATGAAGCAGGTCCAAGCAATGATGGTGAACATGATGATGTCCAACAAAATGAAGTTGCTCAAGATAATCAGACGGCACAGAATGATAATCAAGAATCTGAGAACATGCCAGTATTTGATCATGGTGATTCAGATTCCGAGGGGGAGCAAATTCAGATTTCAAGTCAAACAAACCCAGTCAGTGAACAAGATGCAAATCAGAATGTTACTAATCTGGAAGGTGATGTAGATGTTCCAGGCGAAGTGATGCCACAAACTCTTTCATATCATCCAGAGGAATTGATCATTGGAGAATTGCAGACAGGCGTCCGCACTCGAAGACAAATTGATAAAGGGCTTACATGTTTTTATACAAAAGTTGCTCCTTTGCAAACTGAATTCTCATTGAGTTGTTTTATCTCGCAGGTTGAACCAAGGACTTATAAAGAGGTGCTTACTGAAGATTCTTGGGTCAATGTAATGCAGGAGGAACTGAGCCAATTCGAAAAATTGGGAGTGTGGAAGTTAGTGGATTTGCCAGATGGTTAAAGAAAGATCAACACCAAGTGGGTGTTCAAGTGTAAGAGAGACGATAGAGGAGTTGTGGTTCGCAACAAAGCTCGACTTGTAGTCCAGGGTTTTAGTCAACAGGAGGGTATAGATTTTACTGAAATGTATGCTCCTGTAGCTCGACTAGAAGCTATCAGAATCTTCCTAGCATTTGCATCATGGAAAAACTTCAAAGTTTATCAGCTAGATGTGAAATCGGCGTTTCTTTATGGGAAGGTTAAAGAGGAGGTATATGTCGGTCAGCCACCGGGCTTCACCGATCCACTTCACAAAGACAAGGTCTATTTATTAGACAAAGCGTTGTATGGTTTACACCAGGCCCCGAGAGCTTGGTACGAGACATTGTCTCAACACCTACTAGCCAACAGTTTCATCCGTGGAAAAGTGGATGCCACTCTCTTCACCAAAGAGGTCGATGGTCATCTTCTGATAGTTCAAATATATGTGGACGACATCATATTTGGGTCAACAAATGAGGATCTATGCAAAGATTTTGAACAAGTTATGAAGCAGAAATTCGAAATTTCATCGATGGGTGAGATGAAATTCTTTTTGGGATTGCAGGTTGATCAACTACCCAAAGGAATTTTCATACATCAAACGAAGTACGTTTATGATATCTTGGAGAAATTCGGGATGTCAGGTTCTACTCCAGCTTCCACCCCATTAGCAACGAATCATGGGATAAACCCTGATCTCACCGGAGAGAAGGTGGATGAAACAATGTATCGTTCCATGATCGGATCGCTGATGTATTTGACAGCTTCAAGATCCGATAATATGTACCCAACCTGCCTGGCAGCAAGATTTCAGTCTAACCCGAGAGCATCACATATGGTTATTGTGAAAAGGATATTACGCTACCTGAAAGGAACTCCATCATTGGGGTTGTGGTATCCAAGAGAAGGCGATTTCACGCTCGAAGGGTATTCCGATTCAGATTTCGGATGCTACAAAGTTAATGCTAAATCAACAACAGCAGGGTGCCAGTTTTTCGGACCACGATTGGTCACTTGGCAATGCAAAAAGCAAACCTATGTGGCTTTATCAACATGTGAAGCAGAGTATGTATCTGCTAGCAGTTGCTGCTCACAGATCTTGTGGATCCAGCAACAGATGCGCGACTACGGTTTGCAATTTCTAAACACCCCTATCTTTGTTGATAATGAGGCAGCAATTAACATTACTAAAAATCCAGTTCATCACGCTAAAACGAAACATATTGAGATTCGTCATCACTTCATTCGAGATTGTTTTGAGAAGAAGTTGATACGAATTGAGAAAATCCACACTGATGATCAGAAAGCTGATTTACATACCAAAGCTTTTGATAAAGCACGTTTTCAGTATTTGCTAAAATTGAATGGTATGAAGCTTTTATCGGTGTTGGAGGAGATTATTGGCATTGATAAAGGAGACATTGTAGATGATGTTGAGAAGCAATCCGCAATGGTTTGTCGATTTTTTACATGTTTTGGTATTTAGGGGGAGTATAGGGTAAATTTTTCAGAAAATACAAAAACAATAAAAATGACAAAAATACAAAAAACATGAGATATTTTTTAAAATCCAAAAACAATAGAATGTTTAAATACATTAAACAGTCTCGCTGATGATATGCCGATAGGTTTTTACACATTTAGTAGGTTTGTTCGGGATATAAACTTAAATCTTACTTGCTTATTTCGTGGGGAACACTACTTGGATATATAGGTAACCCCTGAAATTTCGTTTGAAAGATTCCTTTTTCTGATATACTAGGTTTTTATACTCAGTGATATCTGGGGTATTATTCCAGGACTTCTGCTGAATGGAAGTTCTGACCTAGTCCTCGAATAATACTTTCCGCAATGCTTGAAACATAGCATCACCCTCAGCGTATATGATAAGACAATAAAATTGCTTAGCAATGCTGTTGTAAAAAAGATCCTCTAAAGGGGACACACCCAAGTTGAGTCATGATCTCTCTGCTGAACGGTAGTTCTGACCTGAGCTCTCATGATTCTTCATAAATTATTAACCCCTTACAGATGTCATTCATGTTATAATTGCCTGTAAGACTGAATATTGGGATCTGGATACGGGAGCATATTCAAGAGGTGGGACACACGTATAAGTTTATGTCTCTAAAACACTAAATCCGTATCCTGGACAGATTGAAATGTGTGTGAAAATTGTTTAATTCAGATTATGTAATTGAAGCTTAACGGTACTTGTGATTTGTCGTATAGCTGATATGATTCCCTAACATGCTCATCAAAAATATGTTTGTAAATAGTTTACTTTTATTTCATTTCTAGTTTAGAAGCTTTATTAAAATCCAAAAAGATTTTACATTTCTGCTTTATTTTTGACAAACCAAAGTGGAGAGTTGATCTTCGGATTCGAAAGCTAAAAGCAGATGTAGGAGGTTTCTGGACTGGAGGATGAGTCATGAGCTAAATCTTGAGAAGTTGAAAAGTTTAAGCAAGTTCATTAATTTGAAACTTGTAATTTTCAGAAAATCAAATTGAACAAAATGTCAGTGTGTTTTGTCTCAGATCAACCAAGGTCATTAAATTGGACTTGGTAGATAAATTGAGTAATCAGGGTCATTAATTTGGACCTGAATACTTAAGTGGATTTCTAACACTGAAAGTTAAATGGTAAGTTTGAATTAAAACTATTATTATCATATATCTTATATTTGGGTAGAGTTCATGCAGGTAACAGAAATTCCCATGGCAATGAAATGATAAAAAGTTTGAATCAGAATTCGAGCCCTAGCTGTCCGAGAGGGGGAGTCTGTGAAAGGGGGAGTCAGGATTCTGGATCAACAATTAAAGGGGAGATTGAAGATGGAGCCAGATTGAGTTTCTGAACCTGTGTGAAGAAAGAGTGTTTGCAATGCGAAGACAGAGTTGAAAAGAGACAAAGACTGAAGACTCAATGCCAAAGACTTCGTCAACATCCAAGGGGGAGTCTGTTGGTGCACTAAATGTCTGATGACTACGTCTTTAATGAGTCTTAAGTCTTGTTAAGTTAGATTGGAGCTTTGAAATGAAAAAGTGAACTTAATGTTGTAATTTCGCTCCAAATGACTTTTTAGTCATTAGAAGCAAAATCAGGATAATATGTAATTTCGCTTCTGATGAATATCGTGATTCCGCTCCTGATGGTCTTTGGTGATTCCGCTCGTAATGATCATGTGGTTTGGAGCGGAATCAGGGTGCCTATAAATAGGTATCGGCTGTTGTCACTTGTAACGGTTGGAGCGAAATTAGAGTCGAGGTGCTGCAGAAATTCTGTCAGAAATCATTGTATTTGACTCAGAAAGTGTTTATAAAGAGGAAATTAAGAAGAGATAACTCTGTGACATTGTTTACTTTGTTTCCGCCACTGTATTCAATGAT
>JARYGA010011721.1:0-41834 GCA_030545235.1 Helianthus tuberosus | reverse complement strand
CGCCTCATCCTTTGAAAGACGTCTAATATTTTGGCAACTGAGCTTAGGCCTATCAGGGAATTTTTCCTCAAATGCCATTTTGAAGAAATTCCTTATTTCTTTTTTTGACCAAAGACGGTTTGGAAGTCCAAACACCGTCAATCATAATACCAGGTATATTGTTGTTGGCCCTCCTGGTGTTAATGTAACTATGAAAAAAGGCCGAATTTTCATCTCCCTCCATATCCCATTTTATTCTAGCTCTTTGTTTAAGATCTTTCATTTTATAATCTTCAAGCTCATTTAAATCTTTAAAGCACTCCGACTTGATCCATTCCTCCTCTTCAGATAACTCTCCCGCTTCCGCCCATTCCTCTAACTTCTCCAACTCTTCCTTAAGATTCCTTTCTTTTTCTCCTTCCTTGGCTAAAGTCTCTTTTTTCCACTTTTTGATATCTTCCCTGATCTTTTTGAATTTTTGAAGTAATTTCATGTCCGGATCCCCGACACCAATAAAATTATCACACGCCTTACTAATCACCTCCTCAAAATCCTTCCGGTCCATCCAAGAATTGAAAATTCTAAACGGTTTTGGACCAAAATTTTTATTTGAACAAATCAAAATGAGAGGACAGTGATCCGAGATAAACCTAGGTAAAGCCCGTAGACACGCCATCGGCCATTCCGAGAAAAAATCATTACTAACCAAGAATCTGTCGATCTTGCTTTGTTTATTATCATTATCCTTACAATAAGTAAATTTCCTACCCTTCATGTTGAATTCTTTCAACCCATTATCTAAAATAAAATTATTGAAATTTGAAGCATAGTATTTGTTGAACTTAGAGTTCCATCTTTCGCCCGCAGAGCGCACCGCATTAAAATCTCCCAAAATCACCCACCATCCCGAATAGATTCCCATAAACCCCCCAATTTCTTCCCAAAGAGCCTTTTTCTGGGGGACTTTATGCGGCGCATAAATATTCATGATGTTTATCGCTTTGTTACTCCCTTTTAAAACCCCAATAGTTAAAAGAAAATTCGGATGTTTAACAGAATCGTGTACCTTGATAACGTTAGGATCTCAAATGCTGACGACCCCTCCAGATCTCCCACTAGCCGGCACGTGATCCATCTCGAATTTACCAGCTCCCCAGAATTTTTTGAACATTATACCTGAAATGTCATTAAACTGAGTTTCTTGTAAAGCAATGAAATCAATCCCATTCTCTCTTTTAATTTCTTTAACCCAACCCGCTTTATTTTCCCCCCCTCTCCTAACCCTCTAATATTTAAAGAAAGAAAATTCATAATGGAACATTTTGGATTCCTTCTTCCCTTAAAGCATCTCTGATCATATGTTCGTGGTTTTGGAGATCAACTCCCACAACGCCCCCTAACATGGTTGTGAAGTGTGTCTCTAAATCAATAATGTTTTCCTCCCCAATAGGTTGCTCATTGAGATCTATCACCAAATTATTTTTACCAGCCCCTCCCATCGTCTCATTTCTGGCCTCATTATTCTTATCCTGAGTCGAAATTTCTTCGTTTTGATGACTTTGGTCTTCTGTTGCTTCCTGATCATCAGACGAAATATTATCCTCTTGGATTCCGATCGTTTCATTAAGATCAAAAGGGTCGTTTTGTCTTGATCTCTTCCTAGGTCTAATAAGGCCACTAGTATCTTCTACACAAACTGTTTTTTTTTTTGCTTCCTCACATTTTTTATTTTATTTCTACAACCACTTGTAGAAATGTTGACTTTAAAGCCCAAAATGGCCTCAGTACCACGAAAGTCCATATTAACATTGTTACACCAACTTGAATTTCTAATATTATTTTCCTCAAAAATATTATCCAAGTTTCTAGGACCTTCCTTCACTGCTTCCTTATCCCACAACCTAGGGAAACCAAACAACTCTGCCGACTTCGGATTCTGAATCCCTTCTTCAACGTTCTTTATATCGGGAATCACTTCAGCATTTAATTCTTTCGCCACTTCATCTTCTCCGGTACCGACGTCCTCCATCACCGGGCTTCCTCCGCCGCCGTAGATCTCACCTTCTTCCATAAAACTGTCGCCTAAATTACCTAATCTACTAACCGGCGTCTCTTTGCCGTTGGAACTATGTAAAGCATCTACTGTGACAACCCTCATAATTACATGTATCCGTACGATTAATTAATATTAAATTTTGCTAGAAACATTGTTTAATTATTTCTTGACTAGTTACGATCCCCGTACACCGTAACACCCACTAGAAATCTACTAACTAAAACATGTAACTTTATACTTGTATTTGAATACTAAGTATTTACTTCTCCTCCTTATGTTGACTAAGTATTTACTTCTCCTACTTATGTTGACTAAGTATTTACTTCTCCTACTTATGTTGACTAAGTATTAGAATCCAAGATTATACCTCTATATTTTAGTTACTCTTGGCTTGCTCATGTTGACTAAACACTAGAAAGGATGACTATAAATATGGTGCATAACTTCACAATCTTCACACCATCTTTCTCATTCTCTATCTCTCTCTTGGCTCACTCTAAAACCACCACCACCATTCCATTGTTGAGCTTGTTTCAAGTGTTAGAAGGTGATACAAGGAACTTGAAGCTTGAAGGTCTTGAAGAATCCTTCTCATTTGCTTTCATCATCAATCTTTATCATCTTTTCTCTAGTGATATTCCCAAGCTTTAAGCTAGTTGTAAGACTTCTTTAAAACTCTTGTTTACTTCATGTGTTAGTAGTTAAAGATTATATTATGATGAAATAATACAAGTAGGATGTTGTTGTTGATCACCGAACATGTAACGGAACCAATATAACTCGCATTAGAATGTTAAAAGCTGAAAAACAAGAGGCTGTTTAGTGATTACAGCCAACTTCAGTTGGCTGTAACCAAACTTTAATAAAGCATAAAATGTATTTTCTGAACTCTAGATTTGTGTATTATGAAATACGGTTCTAATGGCACTGGAATCATAATTTTTGGACTTCGTTTACTATTTTTAAAGGATCATTTTGTAACAGCAACTCAAGCTGCATTTTTACTGCTGAAAATAAACGTCATGTTTTCCATCCTAACTTGGATTCTGTGTAGAGTCAGTTCATGAAATTTGTTCAGTAGATGAGCACTAATGTATAAGTAATTCTCCCACTGGAATTTCGTCAATCGGATTTACGATGAATTTTAAATGAATTTTTCCGTGGACTGCAGTCAGAAAGTGACGAATCTGAACTGCAGTCCCGTAAATGATTTTTTATAAAATATTGGTAATGAATTAGATCCTGATATTTTTACACAATAATATTTCGATTGTTTAAAACATTCTGTAAAAATTTGGGAATTTTTGGAATAAGTTAACTATTTTATTAAATTACCCGAAAACAGTCCAGTTTTGGATGTTTAAGCTGAAACAATATAACTAGTGATTTGCATGTCTAAATGTCGGTTATGTTATCCAATAATGATCTAACATGTTATATGTCAATAAAAGTGTTATGTGCAATATCATATGCTTGCTCTTGAGTAGCTATAGGTGGAAAGTTTATATGGGCGTGAACTTTTAAAGTGAGTGCATGTTATGTGATAAATGCGTGTAGGAACTTCATGCTTATTTGAAGTCACTAATAAACTAAGTGGTAATCATACTAGGACGTGATTGACCAACTTTGACTGTTAGCTATTTTTGAGAGACAAACCGAGCAAACCAAGGTGAGTTCACACTCTTTCCAAGGCATGGGATTCCCAGGGGTTGGGAATGAGATTGAATAACTACTCGTACTATCATTACTATTAAACTACTTTTTACTGTCCTCGGGTTGAAGGGCACGTACGTAAACCCTACGTACACTCATACTTACTACTGTCCTCAGATTGAAGGGCACGTACGTAAAACCTACGTACACGATCATAAGACCATCAACTCTATCAATTGAAGTCCCTCATTTATCGACTTAATCGCCGAGGCCTATGGCGAGCGGGTCATTAGTTAATAGCGCTATTAGGTTTAACAAACCTCACACCGTGTCGTCCGAACGGGCGTGTGCTAATGGACTATAGGCAAAGGGTCAATGCTGATAGACATTGACTTAGGGCACATCTTACATTTTCGTAGCAGTCGATACGCGTGGTCTAGTAACACATGGGAAGCCCCCACTAATCTTCGCAAACATGTCTGTGTGACTGCGATACGAAATAATGCGATACATGGTTTACAAAACGAACAACTGATTTACGAAACAACCAACTGTGAACTCGCTCAACTTTGTTGTTGATTTGCTGTTACATGCCTTGCAGGCCTTTAGGTGCATATCATTGGAACTTGCTGTCTGGGAGGCTGGAGTGGTCATGGGTCGAGATACATGAAATCGTAATACAAGACTAATGATTTTTACATGAGGTTTATAAACACTTAACTAATGAATTATGCTTCCGCTGTATGCTGTGAATTATTTGTAATGTGTAACACTGAATGTTAAATCAATGAAAGTTTTATTTAAATATATCTATGAGTTCAATGTGATTGGTGGCTAGATCCTGGTATGTCACACGCCTCGCGGGGGTTTTCCGCTTGTGGTATTTTGGGGGTGTGACAGATTGGTATCAGAGCCATTGGTTATAGTGAACTTGGTTTTAAAAAGGGGAAAAACGTTTTTTTGTAAAACCAGACTATAACCGAACAGTTTTGAACACGTGAATACGACCATGACACTCAGCTCCAGATTGCAAGGTTCGTCTCTTATATACTCATTGTACTGCATAACTAGTGAACACTTACATATGATAATGCATGTGATTACACGTTTAGCACAACAGTATGAATTCATGTATTACTTGCATGTGTTATGTGACTGATAGGGTGGTATTTCCCTACACATTCATGACTTACGCTTCGTGATGCTCTTTGTTTACTACTCGAGTTTGAGGAACCATTTGACATGAGTTAAGAGGAGCTGAGATGAGCATGCAAGTCACAATATTATTGTGGGTGCACACATAATAATAATGTGGGGTGCATGCAAGTCCCAGTGAGTCTTAACAAGTGGAAAAGGGATTCCGTTCTGTTATTTGATCGATGTGAAACATAACAAACCTATAGGGGTCATAACAGTGATTGTCCCCTACTCGCACGTGAACTTTTCATTCATCTCTAGATTCCTTCGAATCTCGATGCTATCGAGCATTACCTGAACACCCATCTGAACACCTAGCGAACCGTGTAGAATGTGAGGTGCTTATACGAACGTCCCTAAGTTGAATGTAGCAGCATCGAATGATTGAGCGATACCATTTTCACATCTCTTCGTTTGCTGGAACTCACGTATTGACGTCTTAGACTCCGAAGTGTGATCACTTCTGCAACACTCCCGCAGCATACCGTGTATTACTCAATCGACTCGCTGTTGATGCATTTTTAGTGTCTGTAACTAGTCTTGTACTTAATGATGTATTTTGTACGGTCTTTAATGTTTATCAAGTATGTATTTGATGTCGACCAAGTCGGATATCCTCCTATCCACTTGTGTCTGACTTGTTTGTCTCCGTTTAATATGTAATGCTATTCGAACAATGCATGTTGCATACAAAGGGTAGAATGGTCATTATAAGTTGTTTATATGTTGCTGTTGTAACTGTCTGTTTGCAGAAACAACCACAACAGTTGCAGACCTCGACGAAACAGGTCTGTTTCGTCGAACACATCATGACGAAACAGACCAATGTCTATTATGTCTGTTTCGCCGACATTCATGACGAATCACAATTGATTCGTCGTGTATTGGGCTGCTTCAAGCCCAAATGTTTGGCCCATATTCTGTTTCGCCGAGACACTTTGTGTTTCGTCGACTGTTGGGCCCAGAGACTATATAAACACATCTGCTTTCACAGTTGAAAGTAGATGAGAGCTTACACATAAAGAAACTCTGTCAAAATTCTGTTAAACTGTGTTTGTATCAGTTTGTAATCGGTTCTCATCCCGTTTAATCAATCGAGTGTGTATCATTGATTATACCGTGTCGTTATTGTTTTACATGTTTGATTTGGCATAGTTACGTGGATTCCGCACACGTAACCGTGTTTGCTATAAACAAGTGATTTGGTTCGTTATCGATCCTCAGATTACGGGACCTACAATTGGTATCAGAGCGTTTGGCTCTAATCCTTGTTTAAAATCAAACATTGTTCGGTTTTTATCAAGTTTTTGTGGTTGTTTTTCTGAAAATTTGTTCTTGAAAAATTCATGTTTTTCTGAAAAATATTCATAAAATCTGTTATTTGTTGTTATTAGCTAAGAGTTTTATCAAAAACCTTGTTAGATTAATTGCTTATGCTTTAAACCGGGTTTTGAGTGAAAGTCTTGTGCATTTTCGTGTTTCAAAAATTATCGGTGACCAGAAAACTCATTGTTCTTGAGTGTGTTCTTCATATCATCATTGTGTTCTTATCATAGTTGTGTTTTTGATCTTTAAATTGCAAGAACCAAAGTGTTTTTCTAATATAATATATTAAGTGGACTTTGGTGACAAAGTGCTTTGGAACTCTAACTAAGTTGGTAACTTAAAACGTGATTTGAGTTGAAAAACTGTCACTTTGAGACAGTAAGATATTTTAAATATCTAAACCAGCTGTCTGACACTCAGTTTCGACGAAACAAGTAGTCGACGAATCACAAGTGTTTCGTCAACAATATCTTCGACGAAACAAGTCTATTTCGTCAAAATATCTTCAAACGAAACAAGTCTGTTTCGTCATCATTCATTTAGACGAAACAAACCTATTTCGTGAAATCTGTTTCGTCGAGAACAGATCTGTTTTACACAGAGGTGTTGCAAAACCATTCTAACCTTGTGTTTTCAAGTGTGTGTGCAGGTACAATCATACATATACCAAATATGAGTAACAAAGGTCCGTGGGATTGGAGTTCGGAATCACAACCAGCTAAAAATCAGCTTTCGCTTGCCGATTTAATGAACCAATTGCCTCAAAAACAACAAGCAGTAAATGCAAATCAATGGGCAATGGTTTCTAATCAAAACCATAACATTCAAAATCTATTGCTCAGTGAAAGTGAGACGGGAAGCAACAATCGCCCGCCAAAGCTAAATCATATGAACGACTACCCATCATGGAAGGGTCGTTTTCATACATACATTCAAGGACAAAACGTTGAACTTTGGACGTGTTTCACTACTGAATGTAGCCCGGAACTGGAAGCTGCAGCATCAACTGCCGCTGGTATTTCTAATATGATTGAAGAAGACAAGAAAGCCTATGAATTAGAGAAGAAGGCGTATGCTTTTCTAACACAAGCTCTTCATAAAGACCTCTATCATCAATTTTATTATAGTAAGAGCACAAAAGCTTTATGGGATGCATTGGAAACAAGAGGAGAAGGAAATGCAGCTTCTAGAAAAATACGCCATGATCTTTTGAAGAAAGAATTTGAATCATTTCAATCTTTGGAAAATGAAACTCTAAATGATATTACTTCTCGTTTCTATCATTTGATCAGTGAAATGAGTTCTTATAAGGTTGCTACATCTCATGTGGAAATGATTGCACGTTTAGCTGATGCTTTACCTCCTGTGTGGAGTCCATTCATTGAACTTCTAAAACATACGGGTGCTCTGGATGGGGAAACTGTCACTATCTATGGATTCGTTCAGAAGTTGGAGCACAAGAGTGAAGAGGAAAATCGGAAAGCTAAAAGGATTGGAGCTCCTCAAAATACAGAAATGTATTTGCCTGGTTTTGCTCCTTCAGCTAGTTTTAGTTCTGTTCAGCAACCTAAGCTTCAAACGGCGTTTGTTTCCAACACAAACTCATCAACTCAACCAGAGTTTGATTTAGGTGCTTACCTTTCACAATCGCTATCAAAAACTAAATCTCAACCTCAACCTCAAGTTACTACTACTCAACCAGAGTTTGATTTAGGTGCTTATCTTTCACAATCGTTATCCAAATCTAAAGCACAAACGCCACCACAACAAGTACATTATACCAACAATCCTCCACCCCAAGACACGAATACTATCAAAGTTGATACTTCGAACCTCTCAAAAGTTAGCATTGAAGTTGCAAAGGAGCATTCGGAACTCATTAATACGATGGTCAGTGCTTACTGCGGTTTGGTTGCAGGTCAAATTGGGAACATCAGTATGACCAACGAAGATTATCAACAAATCGACCGTGATGAAATGGAGTTGATGGATATAAAGTGGGCGTTTGCGAGTGCAGTTAGAAGGGCAAAGGACTTCATGGCTCGAACGGGAAGAAGTTCCTTGGAAAGTAAGCAGGATACGAAGTACGGGTTTGATAAAGAAACCGTTACATGCTTCAATTGTGGCGAGAAGGGTCACTTTAAACGTGAATGCACTCGACCACCCAAGCAAGGCAATCAGAACCCTTTCAGAAATCAGACAGGTACTTCAAATGCTAATCAAGGCAATCAAGACAATCGTGGAAGAGGGATAGTAGCTTTGAACAACACCACCAACCAGAACCAGTCTGGGCCATCAAACAACACTCGTGCATTGGTTGTTCAAACAGATGAAGGGTGTAATTGGTCTTTACAATTGGGGGAAGGTGATAATGAAGGAGGAGGAACCGCATGCTACGCAAAGATCATCAATCACATCAAGCACGTTCGTAGGGAAGAATTTTCTGAAAGTGACGACAGTTCGGGTTATACCGGGAGTTCTGATGAAGAAAGTTCTATTTCGGGTGATGTGAAAGAAGAAGCGAGTTCTATTGATGATTTGTTGAGTGAAGCAGAGGAGTTGAAATCTCAGAAATCTGTTCTTATCAAGAAGGCTGGGAAAGCATCTAAAGAAATGGAGAAGTTCTTCTCTGAAGACGGATCTTTTTCTTTTCAAACTGCCTTTATGGCAAATGTTTCAGCCTCTTCTAGCCAAGTAACACCTGAAACTCTTATCATATGTAGAGACTGTGATTATATGAGACTTGAATGTGAAAGAATGAAACTTGAAAGTGACAAAATTCATGGTCACAATCAAAGTTTAGTTGTTGAAATGGCTAAGTGCAAAGAGGCAAATATGGCTTTAACAAGAAACGAAAAAGACTTTAAATCTTTAATTGAAAATTTAAAGAAAAGTGTTTCCGAAACTACTAAAGTTGTTTATCACAAACAAGTTAGTATTAACAAGTTCATAAATCTCGTTGAGGAAACCAAAAAGGATTTAGCCATTGCAAAATGCGAGCACGATGCGATCAAGCAAAAAATGGAGAGTTATTCTAATTCCCGATTTGTGCTCGATCACATAATTGATGTTCAACAACTGAAGAAAAACAAGAGTGGTGTTGGGTATAAGAAATGTCCGCCCCCTTTGAGACACAACTATGCTCGACCACCTGATGAAGAGGATATGCCTCGTTTTGAACCCAGTGTGCCTCTTAATTATGAGGAATTTACTACTGGATTAGGGTTCAAACCGTACAATTCCTCGGGAACCTCATCTGTTGAAACAGAAACTTCAACATCAGTGAGTCAAAGTCCTCCAATTGTTGAGGATTATGATTCATCTGATGATGAAACAGATGCAAATGACCAGGATGAATCACTTGATAAGAAAAAGGGAATAGAAATTCCAATTGAGAATCATATTCTTTGTGATCCTCCTATTCCTTTTGTGCAACAAGTTGCCAAAAATGTGATTAATCCTGTCATAAATGACAAGAAACCTGTGTCTACTTTTAAGAGTAACAAGATGTTGTATACTTTGGTTGGTGATTCTAAAATCTACTCAGATAATGATTTTCCAATTAAACATGTCAATCCATCATTGATTGATAACGTTTTTGAAAATAACACAAGTAAGTTTTTGGGAAAGACGATCCCGGGAGTTATTGTGACTCAATGTGATCCAATTCCTAAAGCTGAAATCAAAAAGAAATTTGGAAATCAAAACTTCCCAACAAAGCAACAACCTTTTGCTTCTAAGGGTAAACAACCATTACAGCGAGCTCAAAGACCAAATGTTTCTAAATCAAAGTTTGAAACAAATGGAGCTCGTAATCAAAAGAAAACTAATGATGTCAGATTTGTGGCATCTGAGGGTACTGATAAAATTGAGATTTTTGCTAACAAATCAAACACTGATTTTGTACAAAAAGTCAAGATTTTAAAGCGTAACAGTCAAAATAATTACACTCAACATTCAAACGGGTGTGATGAAAAGGCAAGTACCTCAGGTCCTACAGGTTTAACATATGAGCGTCGATCTGGTTCTCCTAAGTTTGTTGAGAGGAGAACGTGTTTTAAATGTGGAGAGTTTGGGCACATCATCAAAGATTGTGTAAACACTCCAAGAGATAAATTTGTTGAGAAAGCACCACCTGAAACGATTCACCCTCAATGTCGTACTGTTTCGTTAAAACATGATAAAAGAACGGTTAAAGAACAGGAAACGAAATAACGACATCAAAATGTGAAGAAAATAGAAAAGGCTTTAAAATCTGAGGTCAAATCTGTTCCAAGGGAACCAAGTTCACCTTTAAAACCAGAAGTTTCAAAATCTGTTTTCAAAACTCAATCTGGTAAACAAAAACAAACTTGGAAACCTAGGAAGGGTGAAGGTTCAGGGGGAGCTGTTATGTTGAAGAATCATCACCAAATCGAGATCACTATTCGTGATTCTCAGGGACGACCCAAGACCACTGTGGCTTGGGTCCCCATCCTTAACTAATCATTGGATGATGCGCGCAGGATGTTCCAGGAGGAACTATCAGTAGTCATTGGATTGTTGATAGTGGGGCATCCAGGCACATGACGGGCGACTTACGGCTTCTGTACGATGTGAGAAATATTAGAGGAGGCTATGTCGCGTTCGCAGGAGACAAAGGCGGATATATCACCGGAGAAGGAATGATCTCCAATGGTGTGGTATGCTTCGAAAAGATTAATTATGTTCATCAACTTGATCATAATCTTCTCAGTGTGTCGCAAATCTGCGATAAAAAGTTCACCGTGCATTTTGATGATGCCGGTTGTTATGTGCTTAAACCTGGATTCAAGATTCCTGATGAATGGATTCTCTTATCGGCTCCAAGAATTAATGATCTTTATATTCTTGACATGAGCCAAGCCATTACGACATCTGCGCAAGTACAATGTTTTGTCTCAAAAGCCACAGAAAAGGAGTCTATTTCTTGGCACAGAAGAATGGGGCACATTCACCTGAGGAAAATGAACCATTTGGTGAAAAACAATCTTATGAATGGTGTGCCTGTGAGAAGTTTTCATCTACAAGATATCTGTGTTTCGTGCCAGAAAGGGAAACAAACAAAGAAATCTCACCCTCTGAAGAAAATCAATTCTGTTAGCATGCCTCTCGAACGTCTTCATATGGACCTTTTTGGACCTATGAAGCACAAGACAACATTCAGAGATGCTTACTGTCTTGTTGTTACTGATGATTATTCTAGATTTTCTTAGGTAGCTTTCATGGCACACAAGAGTGATACTCCTGGAATTCTCAAGGATCTTCTCACAATGTTGGAGAATTTATACACTTTGAAAGTGAAGAGGATCCGAAGCGACAATGGAACTGAATTCAAGAACCGTGTGATGGATGAGTTCTGTACTTCTAAAGGCATTCTTCATGAATACAGTTCTCGATATACTCCACAACAAAACGGTGTCGCTGAGAGGAAGAATCGCACGATTATTGAGACCGCAAGAACTATGTTAGTAGAGTCGGAGCTTCCTGTTCAATTCTGGGCAGAAGCTGTGTCGACTGCATGCTACACTTTGAACAGAGTTCTTACAGTTAAGAGGCTTGGCAAAACTTGTTTCGAACTTCTTCAGAAAAGGAAACCGGATCTTTCTTTCCTTGAACCCTTTGGCGGTCCATGTACCATGATTGACCCAGATGGTAAGTTTGGCGCAAAAGCTATCGAAGGTTTCTTCCTTGGATATGCAACTCCGAATTGCCGTGTATGGAATCTGACCACCAAAAAGATTGAGCTTTGGAATGAGGTAAGGGTTCAAAGGTATACAAGTCCTGTTAGAGCTCCGAGTGATCCTTGGATGTTCGATTACGATGGGATATTTAACTCCTTTAATCTGCCTACCTTTGATGAAGAATCTGCAGCTGTTCAAATGTTATTTGATAGTGACAATGCTGCCGGCTCGCCATTGGTAAGACCTGTTATTGTTAGCCCTCAAGGTTCTAATTCAGTTAACAATACTGTTCAAAATGAGGTATTTGAAGATGCTAGTGAGTCATCGGAAGATGATGAACATCCTGATGCGACTGAAGGCACTTCTGCCTCGGTTGTTCCTGTTCATGGCACTTCTTTAGAAACACCTCAAGTGCAGAATGATGATACTGCTGAAGGAAACGCATCCACTTCCACTCATATTCCTGGTGCGGAGTTGGTTGCTGATCTTAATCTTAACAATTTGGGTATTAATGCTAGTGTTCCTGAAAATCCTGAATTGAGGATTCACAATACCTATCCACAGCAGAACATTATAGGAGATGTCCAAAGCGGTGTGCAGACGCGAAATCAGCTGAGAAATAACCAGAATGCTGGTTTATATTCAGCCATTAGAGAATCTGGTCTTCAAAACGATTGGTTCTTTGCTTGTTACGTTTCACAAGAAGAACCAAAGTCTTGGAGGGAAGCTTTAAAAGATAATTCTTGGGTTGAAGCCATGCAGGACGAACTACAACAATTTCAAAAGCTTGGTGTTTGGAAGCTTGTTGAAAAGCCGGATAATTATAAGAAAATTGGCACACGATGGGTTTACAAATGCAAGAAGGACGACCGTGGAATTGTTATTCGCAACAAGGCGAGACTGGTTGTTCAGGGTTTTCGTCAGATAGAAGGCATTGACTACAATGAAGTTTATGCACCCGTTGCACGTCTGGAAGCTATTAGGATCTTCTTAGCTTATGCTTCTTTCAAAGGATTCAAAGTTTACCAGATGGACGTCAAAAGTGCTTTTCTTCATGGTATAGTTCAAGAAGAGGTACACGTCGAACAACCTCCAGGTTTTGAAGATCCTATTCACCCCGATCGGGTTTGGTTGCTAAACAAAGCTCTTTATGGTTTACATCAAGCACCTAGGGCTTGGTACGCAACCTTATCCAACTATCTTCTGGAGAATGGATTTCGACGAGGTCTTATTGATTGTACACTTTTTATCAAGGAACTAGATGGAGATCTTCTGCTGGTGCAGGTATATGTTGATGATATAATATTTGGTTCCACTAATGATTCTTTGTGCAGGCAATTCGAACGAGTTATGCAAGAAAAATTCGAAATTAGCGCAATGGGGGAGATGACTTTCTTCTTGGGCCTACAAGTTCAACAAACAGAGTCTGGGATATTCATCCATCAGACTAAATATGTTGGTGACATTTTGAACCGATTCCAAATGTCAGATGCAACGCTCATTGGTACCCCTCTTCCGCAGAATCACGGGATTACTCCGGATTTGAAGGGTGAAAGCATCAACTCCTCATACTATCGTGCCATGATTGGATCTCTCATGTATCTCACCGCTTCGAGACCTGACATAATGTATCCAACATGCCTGCTCGCAAGATATCAAGCTGGTATCAAAAGGATTTTTCGCTATTTGAAGGGATGCCCGGACCTTGGTCTTTGGTACCCTAGGGATGATAGTTTTGAATTAATTGCATACAGTGATTCTGATTTTGGTGGATGCAAAATCGATGGCAAATCGACAACAGCAGGATGTCAGTTCTTAGGAAATCGCCTGGTCACGTGGCAGTGCAAGAAGCAAACGTGTGTTGCTACATCAACATGTGAAGCAGAATA
The DNA here is from genome assembly GCA_030545235.1 of Helianthus tuberosus. Taxonomy (NCBI): domain Eukaryota; kingdom Viridiplantae; phylum Streptophyta; class Magnoliopsida; order Asterales; family Asteraceae; genus Helianthus; species Helianthus tuberosus. The sequence continues at coordinate 28,032 of JARYGA010011721.1, read as the reverse complement.
TATTGCTGCCTCGAGTTGTTGCTCCCAAGTTCTTTGGATACAACAATAAATGCGCGACTACGGTTTTGAATTCCTATCTACTCATATTTTTGTTGATAATAATGCTGCCTTACAGATCACTAGAAATCCTGTGCAGCATTCCAAGACTAAACACATCGACATTAAATATCACTTCATACGTGATTGTTTTGACAAGAAATTAATCGATGTCGTTCATGTCCGCACCGATCACCAACGTGCCGACCTGTTTACAAAAGCATTTGATAAATCACGCTTTGATTATCTACTTTTGGTCAATGGCATTAAGGTGATACCCGAGTAAACTTCTTTGGCTAATCGTTTTTGTAAATATTTTCTTTATAAACTTTGAAAATTCAAAAAGATTTTAGTTTTCGTAAACTTTGCGAATTTTAGGGGGAGATATTTCAAGAAAATACAAAAACATTGCAAAAGTTCAAAATCCAAAAAGATGTCTTTACTTTCTGTCGTTTCTTTCTGTCGTTTCGTTTGAAAAATTCAAAAACAATAGAAAAACCCAACAATGAGTTTCTTGGATAAAGGAAAATGATGATTTTCACTGGTGTGGTCGGTCAATGTGCTCAAAATGAAAAAACAAAAAGAAAAATGATAAGTATCTCTACTAACGATGTATCGGTAGGCTCTCAATCAGACTAAAATGTGCAGGATGATACAAACCTAACAGACTTTAAGTCAGGTGGGAACCATACATTGGCATATGGTCTTAGTACTGAAATCTCGTTTGAGAGATTGCCGAGATCTGAAATATTCGGTCTTTATGCTGCTTATCATCTGGGTATCATGGTTGTATCAAACCGTAAAAATAACGGAGACGAAGTCTAAGATCTTCCATGATACTATGCATACGTGTACATACTGCATTCGACCTCAATAAGTGATCAACAATCACATGTCCAAACAAAATAAGTGATATTATATCACAGATTCTTTGCGGGAGTCAAGTTCGTCTCTCTGCTGTACGGAAGTACTGACCTATTCACGGACTTGCTCCTGTGCCCTCATGCATCTGAAAATCAAGTTCCTCATCAATAAGTGATTCTATCACATAGGGCTTGTTTTCAATCAAAATAAGTGAGTTTCTCACATTTTTATACGGTCAAACAGATGATAATCGGTATACTCACCGGTAAGATGAATTCTTTGTGCATACCTTGATACGGGAATGTGTCGTGAGTGGATTTACATCGACTTGTAAGTATAATCCTTACCGTTTATCGTATCTCTTAAATTATGATTACGTCTGATCAGTTTGAGCTTATGTGGACCACAATACTGATAATCGAGGTAGTATACTTATCCAGAGCTTTAAACAGAAATCAAAATCATGTTGACTAAGACCGTAAGCTGGTATGATTCCTTGTCCTTGAGATTCGCAAAAAGATTACATTTGTACACTTGCTTACTGTTTTTCTCAGTTTTCCGCATTTTCGTTTAAGTTTACCGTGCTTTAAATTTGATTTTAGTATATTTGTGTAAAGTTCGTTTTTGATTAAGCCGAAGTTGTTGCTTGGTGTTTTCTGCCGGAAGCTTGAAACCTTCTTTTGAAACGTTCTTGCATTTGAAAAACTCAAACTGAATGGAAAAAAGTGTTCATTTTAAATCATAGTTTGTTCAGTCTGCAGAAATTTAATATGTCTGTGTTTTGAAAATTTACTGTCGGTGAAACAGAATGGTCGACGAATCAGACCATCGTCGGCGAATCAAATCTGTTTCGTCAAAACATCTACGAAACACATGAGCCCAAATCAGTTTCGTCATGGGCTAATTTCAGGCCCAAGTTTAAGCCCAACTTCGTTCAGTTTCGTCGAAGCCCAATCCAGTTTCGTCGAAATATCAGATTCGTCGAGACAAGGCGGTGTATATAAGGGTCCCAGTTGTTCACTTTTTCAAAATATCAAACTATTCATCTTCTTCAAACACTCAAACCCCCATACCTACGGTTACCCTCTCAATCACTCAAATCATTCGATTTTCATCAAAATCTTACAAAAATCAAAGGTAGTAAAACGTTCCGGTTCACATTCTGAACATTTTGAACCATCGATTTTTCATCCGAAACCCTCAGAGACCCCTTTGAGACTTTATTTTTCTTTGAAAATATATGTGATGTTGAAATTATTGTGTTTTTCCTTCTGATATCTGATAGATTTAGGTTTATTGTGTGTATTTTTGTTTGATTTGGATGTGGGTTTATGTAACAAAAACAGGGGTTTGTGTTTGATAAAGTTCTTAACTGTTTTTAAATGGGTTTTTTGGATCGGAAATCATATATGGGTTGTCACAAGTTGTTTTGGGTTATAAACATTGAAGTTAAATGTGTTGGTATTATATTTGTTCTTTGTTTAAACCACAAAACGGCGAAACAGAAAAACCCCCAAAATCGACGAATCACTTTAACCCTAATTCCGGCGAATCAAACAGACGACGAATCAGAGACGACGAATCAGAAATGGAATGAAACAGACTCGACGAATCAAAACATCGACGAATCAAACTGGTCAATGGTCAACCCTCTGTTTCATCGCACAACCTTCTGTTTCGTTGTTGATCTTCTGTTTCGTCGTATATGCCTTAGCAGTTTTCTGTTGTTGCTGTTTGATCACAGTAGACATGGTTTGATAGGTTATCTGTTATGTGGATACATGAAATTGTATCCATACTTGTCTAAATGCATGTTATATCAAATGTGACTTATTCTGGACATTTTCATTTACAGATGGCACCTAAAGCACCGCAAGAAAAAGGAAAACGCAAGAAGGCGATAAAGAAAGAAAACAAAACTGAAGAGGAGATTATGTCAGAGAAGCGTCATAATCAAGTTGCATATCTGGATCCTGAAGACAAGCTCACGGAATTTAAAGATATCACGAAGTGGATCAGGGAGTCACGTATCAATCATGCTGTTACATACTCGACACCCGTCTACAAATCACTTATCAAAGCTTTCTGGGATTCTGCAAGTGTCGTTCAAATCGATGGAAAGGATATTATAAGAGGTCGTGTGAATGATCTGTATGTCGTTGTTACTCCGGAGATATTGAATGAAGTTCTTCAATTACAAGATCAACTGAACGCTCCATATTCAATTCCAATCATGTGTTCACGAGGCTGTTTGCTAAGGATGAAGTGTAAAGGAGACCTATTCGTCAAACAAATCAACAAAGGTGATCTTCCATTACGCTACAAGTTTTTATTGCATATTCTTATTCAGTGTCTCAGCAATAGACGGTCTGGATATGATATGGCTGGAGATGATCTCGTTGGTTTCATGGTTGCTTTGGTGTTAAACAAACCGTTTAGCATCTCAAAGTATATTTTCAGCAACATGAAAGAGAATATGACAAGGACATGAAGTAGAACAACCGGAAACAAGTTTTGGATGTATCCGCGGTTTCTGCAAATGATTATGAATGTTCAACATCCAGACCTTCCTAAAGCTGACAATGATCTTCTGAAGATAGAGGCGATGAATTTCAACTCTTTAAGGCTAATCAAGACTCTTGCCGCCAAAAGATACAAAGAAAGCGTTCCTCCAAGGAAGCTTTTTGGCGCACTTGTGAATCCTGATTATGTTGCTCCAGCAAATGATAAATGGCGTCATGATGACAGCCAATCTGACGATGAAGAACCTGAGTTGGAAAGAAAAAGGATAGAGAAATTTGGTCCTGACCCAGTTGATTCAGATGAGTCTGGTAGTGATGGTGATGAAAGTAGTGGTGAAAGTGATGATGGTGGTGATGCTGGTGCTGTTGGTACATCGAGCAAAGGTGCAGCTTCTGGTACATCAGCTAGTAGTTCTTCAGCAAGTGGTGATGATGAATCTGATTCTAGCTCTAGTGATCATATAGTTGAGCCTGGATACGAAATGTATATCGATATACGTGGAGTAAGAAGGTATAGAAAGATTAGAACTGAGGATGATCCAGAATATGTTCCAGAGGATCCTGAAGGTGAAAGAAGAACAAAAAGAAGAGCTGAGAAAGCTGTTGAAGTTCAAAATAAGAAATCTAGGAGATATTTGAGTACTTATACTCGGAAATCTGTGCCTCAAGAGTCTTCATCTGTACCTCAGGAGCCTGTACAATCTGTACCTCAGGAGCCTGTACAAGAAGCTCCTATAGTTACTTCAGCTACAGAAACTCCAGTTGTTACATCAGCTGCTGCTACTCCAACTGTTATTCCTCAGGCAGTTCCTCAAAGAACTATGGCTTCTGCAATCAGAGCAACCACTTCGCAGATCAGTGCTGAACGTCATAGGACATTTTCCGGATTTTCTCAAGACGAAAAGATCACATACCTATTCTCTACACTTGAAGCAGCTGCTGATCGTCTTCAGAGGCAATCTCATTTCGGTAATCTCACGAAGCATGATCAACTTAAACAATCGGTGGAAATTAACAACTTGAAGTCAACCGTTGGTCAACAGCAAACAGTAATAGAGCGACAACAAGCTGAAATTGATTTGCTTAAAGCTGAAAATGCTCGCTTGAAGGCTGTTGATGAAGAGAAAGAGAGAAGGCTTGCTGTTTTGTGGGATTATCATTGTAAACAACAAGAAGTACTGAAGAAAAAGGATGATGATACGGAAGACCAAGGGAATCCTGACACTTCTGGTACATCACAGAAGCAGCCAACCGCACCTTCTTCTGAAGTCGTTGCAGTTCAATCCACAGTGGTCGAATCTTCACAGGGAACTTCTACTGGAAAAGTTCAACAGATCGCAGGTACTTCTTCTGTCATAAGCAGTGCTGATATTGCTTTACAGGCCATTCATCCAGTCACGGGAGAATTGCTTGAAGAAGGAGAACTAATAGAAGATCTTTCTCAAGAGCAATTACTTGCTCTACAAGCTATGAGAAAGATTGATGACGCTGAGATCGAAAGAATGCCCAGTGAACCTGATTCTGAAAATGTTGAAGATGTTGATGAGATCGTATTTGAAGGCGAAGCAACAAAATCAACGTATGTTCGAAAAGATGGTACTGAATTCGCTCCATTTGATGAAGATTGGATGAAGGAGAATGTTAATGACATAGATGAACACTTAAGGAAGCGTGATTCGTCTGATTCATCTGAAAAAGCCAAAGATGCATTCTCTGAATGGCGAAAACAGTTCCTATCAAAAGTTCAGAAGCCTGTGCCTGAAAGTGTTCAAGTTGACTACTTGCAGTTTGAAAGGGGGAAGCCAAGTGGAAGAATTCTATGCTGGATGTTTGTTAAAGATATTCACTGTGTTGCAATCAAACGTGAATACGGAATCCTGTATTTCAACTCATTGCTGAGCATTCTTTCTTTGCCATTTTATGATGTTGCTGCGTTGACAAGGCTTAAGCTTATCAATCGTTCAAACTACGATGGCGCGACTTTATTTGAGCGACTGATTAAAGTAAACAAGAAGTCGGGTTGGGAGGATGAATCATACAAGCCACAATTTCCCATCTATCAACCGATCAAGTTTACTCTTGATCCCGACACCAACACTTGCAGATACAAGCTTGTGTACCAGCCTCCGAGGGTCGTAGATAAAATCCCATTGATGCCTATGCAGCAGGATTTTCTTGAAGATATGGCATTGTGGTGCTACGACTCGGACACGCATGAAGCCGTGATTGTGTTTAGAGATGGTCGTGCAAATTACCGGATGTTGGATCCAATGTGGATAGTCAACATGTCCGAGGCTGATATTAACAGACTATATCGTCACAATATTTTTTTATGAAGATCAGGATGCTCATCAAGCTATGAAGTTTCAGCGAGTAGCGTGTTTTTGCTACTACAGGGGAATACATTCGGGCAGTTCGTGGTCCGAACAACACTGAGATGGAAGATTAGAAGACCGAAGACGAGTAACAGACAAGGGGGAGTTTGTTGATGCATTTTTAGTGTCTGTAACTAGTCTTGTACTTAATGATGTATTTTGTACGGTCTTTAATGTTTATCAAGTATGTATTTGATGTCGACCAAGTCGGATATCCTCCTATCCACTTGTGTCTGACTTGTTTGTCTCCGTTTAATATGTAATGCTATTCGAACAATGCATGTTGCATACAAAGGGTAGAATGGTCATTATAAGTTGTTTATATGTTGCTGTTGTAACTGTCTGTTTGCAGAAACAACCACAACAGTTGCAGACCTCGACGAAACAGGTCTGTTTCGTCGAACACATCATGACGAAACAGACCAATGTCTATTATGTCTGTTTCGCCGACATTCATGACGAATCACAATTGATTCGTCGTGTATTGGGCTGCTTCAAGCCCAAATGTTTGGCCCATATTCTGTTTCGCCGAGACACTTTGTGTTTCGTCGACTGTTGGGCCCAGAGACTATATAAACACATCTGCTTTCACAGTTGAAAGTAGATGAGAGCTTACACATAAAGAAACTCTGTCAAAATTCTGTTAAACTGTGTTTGTATCAGTTTGTAATCGGTTCTCATCTCGTTTAATCAATCGAGTGTGTATCATTGATTATACCGTGTCGTTATTGTTTTACATGTTTGATTTGGCATAGTTACGTGGATTCCGCACACGTAACCGTGTTTGCTATAAACAAGTGATTTGGTTCGTTATCGATCCTCAGATTACGGGACCTACACTTGCTAGATCGATGGACATGAGGATGAGCATAGTACCTTACCAACCTCAGCAACGAAGGTTCTACTTCCGTTCAGACCCAGTTTCAGCAACGAAGGACTGACGACTACAAGAGCCCCGATCAGCAGTCTGCAGGGAATCAAGGACAGGGTGGATACACGGGGAACCACCCTAGGTGCAATCGATGTAACATGCACCATAGTGGGCCATGCAACAAAGGTCGTTCCCACCGATGTAACAAGGTTGGTCACGCAGCAAAGGAATGTAGGAGCCCATATCCTGCAAATCAGAATCGTCAGCAACAGCAGCAAACCCCACCGAACCAACAGCAACAACAGGGTAATAAAGGATGCTTTCAGTGTGGCGCTAAAGGCCACTTTAAGAGAAACTGTCCTCAGCTGAACCAGAATCAGAGCAACAACAACCAAGGAAACGGGAACAACAATGGAGGCAACAACGGGGGTAACAATAATGACAATGGCACCCGAGGTCGTGCCTTCGTGATTGGTCAGGGTGATGCAAGGAACGATCCCAACGTTGTGATGGGTAAGTTTCTTCTGGACAACTTCTTTGTTACTGTATTATTTGATTCGGGTGCCGATACTAGTTATGTGTCCATAAAAGTTAGCCAAATGCTTAAGCGCACTCCAACACTTCTGAACACCCAACACACGGTAGAATTAGCAAACGGTAAAAGTCTTGAAGCCACACACATAGTTAAGGGCTGTAACCTCGTCCTAGCTGGTCAAACCTTCTCTATCGATCTTATTCCTATCATTCTGGGTAGTTTCGACGTTGTTATTGGGATGAATTGGTTATCTCATCAGCAAGCGGAAATTCTTTGCAACGAGAAGATTGTCCGCATCCCTCGTTCCGGTAAAGAACCCCTCGTGATTCGTGGAGACAAGAGTGGTGCAGTCGTAGGCATCATCTCTTTCCTTAAGGCCCACAAATGTTTGCGAAAGGGCCACACTGCCATTCTAGCTCTCGTTTCTGATACACCCTCGGAAGAAAGGAAGATAGAAGACATACCTATTGTACGTGATTTTCCTGAGGTATTTCCTGAGGAATTACCTGGTCTTCCGCCTCATCGTCAAGTCGAGTTTTAAATCGAGCTGGCTCCTAGAGCAGCGCCCATAGCTCGAGTACCTTATCGTCTAGCTCCATCAGAACTTGAAGAATTGTCCACACAACTACAAGAACTCTTGGAAAAAGGGTTTCATACGTCCTAGCTCTTCGCCTTGGGGAGCTCCAGTGTTATTCGTGAAGAAGAAAGACGGTACCTTCAGAATGTGTATTGACTACCGCGAACTCAACAAGGTGACCGTGAAGAATCATTATCCTCTCCCACGTATTGATGACCTATTCGACCACCTGCAAGGGTCGAGTTTCTATTCCAAGATTGACCTAAGGTCAGGTTTCCATTAACTGAGAGTCCGAGACGAGGATATCTCTAAAACAGCATTCAGGACTCGTTATGGGCATTACGAGTTTCTGGTTATGCCTTTCGGATTGACAAACGCACCTGCGGTCTTCATGGACCTCATGAACCGAGTGTGCAAACCCTACCTGGATAAGTTCGTTATCGTTTTCATCGACGACATCCTGATCTATCCCAAGAGTCAGGAAGAACACGAGCATCATCTACGACTTATCTTGGAACTTCCTCGAGCAGAACAGCTGTATGCTAAGTTTTCAAAATGCGACTTTTGGCTTCATGAAGTCCATTTCTTAGGCCACGTGGTAAATGCAGATGGGATTCTTGTGGATCCATCCAAGGTTGACTCGATCAAGAACTAGCCTGCACCCCGTACACCAACAGAAATCCGCCAATTCTTGGGTTTGGCGGGCTACTACAGAAGGTTTATCAAGGATTTCTCAATAATTGCAGAACCTCTCACCTCACTAACTCAGAAGGATGTCACCTATCATTAGGGTGATGCACAGGAATCTGCATTCCAGCACTTAAAAGATAGACTTTGTAGCGCACCTATCCTCTCATTGCCTGAAGGCACTGATGATTTTGTGGTTTATTGCGACGCTTCCATCCAAGGACTTGGTTGCGTGTTGATGCAACGTGACAAGGTCATTGCCTACGCATCACGCCAACTTAAAGTTCACGAAAGAAACTACACTACGCATGACTGGGAACTAGGAGCAGTTGTGGAGACATTACCTGTACAGTACCAAGTGCACCATTTACACCGATCACAGGAGTCTTTAGCATATCTTCAAGCAAAAGGAGTTAAACATACGACAACGTCGATGGGTCTAACTCTTGAATGATTACGAATGCGCGATCAGGTACCATCCAGGCAAAGCCAATGTTGTGGCCGACGCCCTCAGTCGAAAGGATACTATACCTAAACGTGTGCGAGCGCTACAACTTACCATCCAATCTAGTCTCCCCACTCAGATACGAGATGCTCAGGTTAAAGCATTGAAGGCAGAAGAACATCATGGCTGAGTCCTTACGAGGGTCGAGGAAACGGTTGGAACAAAAGGAAGACGACGCTTACTACGTAACAGGGCACATCTGGGTCCCACTTTACGGAAACTTACGCGAACTTGTGATGGATGAAGCGCACAAGTCTCGTTACTCAGTACACCCTGGGTCGGATAAGATGTACCACGATCTCAGAACTACGTATTGGTGGCCTAGCATGAAAGCTCACATAGCAACTTACGTTAGCAAATGTCTGACTTGTGCGAGAGTCAAGACCGAATATCAGAAACCATCAGGCCTACTCCAATAACCAGAGATTCCACAATGGAAATGGGAGCAAATTTCCATGGATTTTGTTACTGGCCTACCTAGATCTCAACTCGGAAATGACACTATTTGGGTGATAGTGGATCGATTGACTAAGTTTGCACACTTCTTGGCTATCAAGGAAACGGACAAGTTTTCTACTCTAGCAGACATCTACCTAAAGGAAGTAGTATCAAGGCACGGAGTGCCAACCTCTATTATTTCCGATCGTGATGCACGTTTCACTTCGGAACTTTGGCAAGCGATGCACAAATCTTTTGGCTCTCGGTTAGACATAAGCACAGCTTACCATCCGCAAATGGATGGGCAGTCTGAACGCACCATCCAAACCCTAGAAGACATGCTTCGGGCATGTGTAATCGATTTCGGAAACGGCTGGGAAAAACATCTCCCGTTAGTGGAATTTTCGTATAACAACAGTTACCACACCAGCATTCAAGCCGCTCCATTTGAGGCATTGTACGGGCGTAAATGCCGATCACCTCTCTGTTGGGCAGATGTGGGTGATAGTCAGATCACAGGTCCAGAACTTGTAGTAGACACAACAGAAAGGATTGCTCAGATACGACAACGCATGGCGGCAGCTCACGACCGTCAAAAAGCCTACGCTGATAAGAACAGGAAACCACTCGAGTTCCAAGTTGGGAATCGAGTGATACTCAAAGTTTCGCCCTGGAAGGGTGTGGTTGTTTTGGCGAACGGGGCAAGCTCAATCCGCGATACGTCGGACCATTTGAAATCATAGAGAAAATAGGCAAAGTGGGCTATAAATAGGGATGGGATTGGTACAGTACCCGTACCTATACCCGTACCAGTACCGAAAATACCGGTACCGAATTTGAACAAAACTAGGTACCAAATACCGTACCAAATATATAGGTACGGTACGGGTATGAGTACGGGTACTGGTACGGGTATTTTCGGTACAGTACCCGCTTGGTACCATTTTGTTTTTATTTACTTTTTGAGCATTTGTACAAGTACTAAATAGGTAAAATTGACATGAGTACCAATATAGTACGAGTACCAGATAGGTAAAATTGGTACGAGTACCAATACGATACGGGTACCATATAGGTAAAATCAATACAAGTACACTATAAATACCATAATATGAAATAAAACATAATACAAAAAAGCTTTTAAAGGTATACATAGAATTCGGTACCAGTACCTGTTTTTACCCGTACCCGTACCAATACCGAAAGTACCGAATACCAAAATCAATAAAACTGGGTACCGATACATGTACCAAATACCTAAAATCGGTACGGGTACAGATACGGGTACGGTACGGGTACGGTACGGGTACGAGTACGGGTATTTGGGAAAAAAAAAGCCCATCCCTAGCTATAAACTAAACCTGCCCGCAGAACTCAGTGCAGTTCACAACGTTTTTCACGTGTCGAATCTGAAGAAGTGTCTGTCAGATGAGACCCTCATAGTTCCCTTAAAGGAGCTCACAATCGACGACCAGCTGCGATTCGTCGAGGAACCAGTAGAGATTACTGATTGAGATGTTAAAATTCTCAAGCGTACCCGAATACCTCTTGTCAGAGTTCGTTGGGATTCCCATCGTGGCCCAGAGTATACCTGGGAACGAGAAGACCAAATGAAACTCAAGTATCCCCTGTTGTTTAAGAAAAGTGCACCCACTACTGAGACTGAAGCTACTGCAGAATTTCGGGACGAAATTCCAAACCAACGGGGGGATGATGTGACACCCCAGGAAAAACCAGTAAACCACGCAGCTTAAACTAGCTTCCTCAGTAACCACATGCTAAATTTCGGGTTGAAATTTTCTTAACAGGGGGAGAATGTGACAACCCTCATAATTACATGTATCCGTACGATTAATTAATATTAAATTTTGCTAGAAACATTGTTTAATTATTTCATGACTAGTTACGATCCCCGTACACCGTAACACCCACTAGAAATCTACTAACTAAAACATGTAACTTTATACTTGTATTTGAATACTAAGTATTTACTTCTCCTCCTTATGTTGACTAAGTATTTACTTCTCCTACTTATGTTGACTAAGTATTTACTTCTCCTACTTATGTTGACTAAGTATTTACTTCTCCTACTTATGTTGACTAAGTATTAGAATCCAAGATTATACCTCTATATTTTAGTTACTCTTGGCTTGCTCATGTTGACTAAACACTAGAAAGGATGACTATAAATATGGTGCATAACTTCACAATCCTCACACCATCTTTCTCATTCTCTATCTCTCTCTTGGCTCACTCTAAAACCACCACCACCATTCCATTGTTGAGCTTGTTTCAAGTGTTAGAAGGTGATACAAGGAACTTGAAGCTTGAAGGTCTTGAAGAATCCTTCTCATTTGCTTTCATCATCAATCTTTATCATCTTTTTCTCTAGTGATATTCCCAAGCTTTAAGCTAGTTGTAAGACTTCTTTAAAACTCATGTTTACTTCATGTGTTAGTAGTTAAAGATTATATTATGATGAAATAATACAAGTATGATGTTGTTGTTGATCACCGAACATGTAACGGAACCAATATAACTCGCATTAGAATGTTAAAAGCTGAAAAACAAGAGGCTGTTTAGTGATTACAGCCAACTTCAGTTGGCTGTAACCAAACTTTAATAAAGCATAAAACATATTTTCTGAAATCTAGATTTCTGTATTGTGAAATACGGTTCTAATGGCACTGGAATCATAATTTTTGGACTTCGTTTACTATTTTTAAAGGATCATTTTGTATCAGCAACTCAAGCTGCATTTTTACTGCTGAAAATAAACGTCATGTTTTCCATCCTAACTTGGATTCTGTGTAGAGTCAGATCATGAAATTTGTTCAGTAGATGAGCACTAATGTATAAGTAATTCTCCCACTGGAATTTCGTCAATCGGATTTACGATTAATTTTAAATGAATTTTTCCGTTGACTGCAGTAAGAAAGTGACGAATCTGAACTGCAGTCCCGTAAATGATTTTTTATAAAATATTGGTAATGAATTGGATCCTGATATTTTTACACAATAATATTTCTATTGTTTAAAACATTCTGTAAAAATTTGGGAATTTTTGGAATAAGTTAACTATTTTATTAAATTACCCGAAAACAGTCCAGTTTTGGATGTTTAAGCTGAAACAATATAACTAGTTATTTGCATGTCTAAATGTCGGTTATGTTATCCAATAATGATCTAACATGTTATATGTCAATAAAAGTGTTATGTGCAATATCAATAAAAGGGGAAAAAAGTTTTTTGTAAAACCAGACTATAACCGAACAGTTTTGAACACGTGAATACGACCATGACACTCAGCTCCAGATTGCAAGGTTCGTCTCTTATATACTCATTGTACTGCATAACTAGTGAACACTTACATATGATAATGCATGTGATTACACGTTTAGCACAACAGTATGAATTCATGTATTACTTGCATGTGTTATGTGACTGATAGGGTGGTATTTCCCTACACATTCATGACTTACGCTTCGTGATGCTCTTTGTTTACTACTCGAGTTTGAGGAACCATTTTACATGAGTTAAGAGGAGCTGAGATGAGCATGCAAGTCACAATATTATTGTGGGTGCACACATAATAATAATGTGGGGTGCATGCGAGTCCCAGTGAGGCTTAACAAGTGGAAAAGGGATTCCGTTCTGTTATTTGATCGATGTGAAACATAACAAACCTATAGGGGTCATAACAGTGATTGTCCCCTACTCGCACGTGAACTTTTCATTCATCTCTAGATCCCTTCGAATCTCGATGCTATCGAGCATTACCTGAACACCCATCTGAACACACTATCTGAGGATAACATATTGTCTTCCGGTTGCCGTTGTGAAGCATGGATAACTTTTCCGAAACACCTTCCGACCGAATCAAAAACTTCGATTCCGGACAGATGAAGTGGTACTCCGTGAATGTTTAGCCACGCCAATCTCTCGAAAGCAACCACTTGGCCTTTCCATGTTTCTACCGTAACAAACCACCCGAAACCTGGAGCATCTGCCCTAAAGCAATCTGCCGCACGGTCCAAATTGAAAACAATCAACACACCCATGCCACCTAGGTATTTGATATTCGACTCGCTATGTTTTGCTTCCTTCAAAAGAACATTCAGCTTTCTCAGCGTCCACAAATCCTTAACTTTTCCGAGAATCGCCTTCCCGTGTAAGTCCACGTAAGCCTTCGCAAAATCCGAGACAACTACTTCTTTTTTACTTTGTTCCCCTTGAAGATTTCCAGTCAAAATCCCAGCATACGACTTACCGCCGTAGGTGAAAGAGTTGAGCTTGGGACCTTGAACATTAGGAGCTTGATGCCTAACTCCCTGCTCCATGTTTCTGAGTTCTTTCACTACCTCGTTGTCTTTTGCAAATCTCGCTATGTTAATGAATAGACGGAAACTGCCTATCCAAACGTTTTTCATCGCCTTTTCCAGTTCCTTTGCATCCTTCACCCCGAAAAAGCTAACGAAACCGAATCGGAAGCCGTGTTTGTCCCTCTTCCTAGCCACATACACGCCTTCAATCTTCCAGAACCCACGTAGAGCCTCCGAAATGTCGTTTGAGCTGCATCTCTCTGGCAACCTAGCCACATAGAACTTCGTGTACCCTTTCGCAACCTTCTCGCTCCCATAAGCAGCATCTGCATCCGATCCGATCCCCGGCCGTCCCTATTTGCCGGTCTTCTGTTTGCCATAAGAGAGAGACTAAGTCACTTTTAATTTAACTCTTACAATATACCTGATGGTTGCAAATCACAAATGTCTTCCTAAATGACATGGACATACTTATGGCCCCACCCCACCCACGTGTTCAACCTTGGTTTATCAAATAATAAGCGTTTTACTAAAATGTAAAATTTAAAATTTATTGAGCATGTCATTTTTTTTAATAAAACTTTATTAAAAAATGGCCGGTCTGAAGAAAATCACAGGATCGCACCACCTACCAATTACACCATATACAACGAGTATTTACACCACTCTCTCCAAACTATATCCTTATACTTAGACCTGTTTTTAAGCCAAAAAAAAAAACAAAAGATCTAACCTCTCCAAAAATATTTTCAATATCTCCTCTACCGTTAGCAAAAACTTTATCATTCCTAGCTTTCCAAATGGCCCAGCACGTCACTATTACCAGCCCACGAATTATCTCCTTAGCTTTATTATTCCCACTTCCTCCTTTATGAATATTGAGGACATCTGAAAAAGAGAAAACAAAGATCGAAGGGACCTTCACCCACCTGCTGAAACAATCCCAAACCCTCATAGAAACATCGCACGCTGAAAAGATGTGATCCACAGATTCCACCCCGTCCCCGCAAAGAGCACACAAATTCGACCCAACCGGGATATTCCATTTTTTCTAGAGCTTGCCTAGTCGGTATCCGATCCATCGAAGACCTCCATATAAAAATCCGACATTTAGCTGGCACCCAACCACACCCCTTGGCTGAGAACGGAATAACCTCGACCCGCTCCTCCGCCGCAATAGCCTTGAACGAGCTCGTCGAGAACACACCCGAGGCTTCCGGAGACCAAACCCAACTGTCCCTGCTGGCCGAGAACTTCACACTTCCAAATGAGATCACAAACTCTTCCGGCTCCTGAATTTCGCTGGCCTACGCCGAATCTCTCTTCCAACTTAGATGAAAAATAAGCTCCTCCCCTGAACCATTGAAACAATCACTAACCCAACATGACTTGTCTTTTTCAAGAGCAAAAAGACCAGACCATTTAAACATAAGGGCCGAATCTCCCAACCAAACATCCAACCAGAATCTGATGTTGTTACCATTTCCCACCACACCTTTAATTAAGCTATGTATACTTTTGCCTTTCATAAACAACTTGTTCTCCATTTTAATAATGTTATACCACACCCCTATAATCGCCGGGTTAGCCGGTAAAGACGACCACCTACTTTTCCTACCATGACAAGCCGCAATAACTCTTTTCCATAAACTATTATCTTATACTTTAAACCTCCAAATCTATTTTGCCAAGAGCGCCTTGTTGACTTGCTTGAGCTTACACAAACCAAGACCACCATCTTTCTTGTGGCGCGAAACCTTATCCCACGCAATCCAATGAGTCTTCTAACCTCTTCCGATCCACCCCATAGGAAGTTTTTCATAAGGGATTCCAACTTATTCACCACTTGAACCAGTGCCTTAAAAATCAAAAAATAATAAATGGGGAGACTCTCTAATACCGCTTTAATAAGCACTACCCGGCCACCGATAGAAAAGGAATGAGCTTTCCACGTAGCCAACCGGTTTTTGAAAATCCTAACGATAGGATCCCAATTCTTCATCCTATTCATATTGGATCCCAAAGGAATTCCCAAGTACATAAATGTAACACCTCGTAAAATCGTGTCCAATGATGTGTTGACACGTGTAATGAACCTTAATAAAGTCAAACGTTGACTATGAGGGACTAATTTCGTCAAAAATCGAAAACCTTGAATATAGAAGGACTGAAGGTGTCAACATGCCTAAACTAGGCCTTTGAGTGACCTTATACGGTGTCCGTATTCTCAAATGAGCTACTTGTTGGACGAGAGGAGCCGTTTGCGTAATTATGTGAAAGTTTGCGCGTCGAAGGGTTAAAAGTGTCAACATGTTAATTCTTACCTCTGAGTGACCTTTTAACAAACCGAGAACTTCATGATGTTTGATTATATTCTCGGGAATGCCTAATATTGGCCATTCAAGGTTTTTATGCCAATAAGTGAAGTTACGCACAAGTTTGTAAGTTAAAGGGGTTAAAAGCGTCAACATGTTTAATTATACCTCTAAATGACCTTTTAACGAACCCGAAGCATTAAAATATGCAATCATATGCTCGGGAATGCTTAATAAGGGCCAAGGAAGGCTTTCATGTCGTTAAACGATATTACACACTCCTTTGTGCGTTAAAAGGACTAAAAACGTCAACTAGCGAAACTACACCATAAATTGACCTCTTAGCGAACCCAGGACTTCGTAATGTTCAATTATACTCTCAAGAATATATGATAAAAATTTCACGAGGTTTCGATATCGTTATGTGTTATTTATGAAAATTCCCAAGAATAAGGGTTAAAATCGTCAACGAGATGAAACTAGTGTTTTCATGGATCGTTTAACGCAACCGGACCTAACGGTGTTTGGTTATACTCTCTAGATCATCTACAAACCAACTAGAAGGGTTAAAAGTGCCTAAAATGAAAGATACATTGCATTAGAAGGTACAAGGACTGAAAGTGACAAGTTTAAAACTTGTTTGCTGGAGTTTTGTGTCGTGGAGTCGCGCCACAGCCCCACCCCCCTTCGCCTTCGCGCCCGGCGACGGCCTTATTTTGACCGAATTCTTTGGCCAGGTGCAGGTCACCTTCTTCCTTGGCCTCCAAACAAGTTATAAATCGAAACTATGGCTGTTTGATGGTTTTAAATTACCACCAAGTCACCTGGAGCCATCCTACAATCCCCCTAAACACATGTGATGATCATGAGGGGTCTCCATTCACTATAAATAGGACCTTATGTGCAGCCATTTCACGTGCACTTTCACTCAAAATCACTCTCATCTTCTAGCTTGAATTCTTGAGCATTCTGGAGGTTCTTGATAAAAAAGGGAAGCTCACTTTAGTAGAAAAGATTGCTAGGACCCTTTGTACGTGTCTTAGTCCCCTCTTTAGTTCAGTTTTTAATCTAAAAACCAAAAAGTCAAAGTTATCGTAAACTGACTTTGACCTTCGGTTTAAACTCAAATGGTCCAGCATTATTCGAGATGAATGTGGTTATGTGACCCTAACTAGGTAGGTGATTAACCCTTAAAAGGGCACCTCCTAATTATTTTGTTTGCTTAGTTAATTGTTGGGTCAAACTATTTAACCAAAAAGTCAAACTAGTCAGAATTTGAAATAATAATCAAAACTAACAATGCAGAGGTTATAAATTATATTTTATCATTCTAATAACTTGGTAATTATTATTAGAACATGTCTAAGCATGTTCAACCCGACAATTCTGAGTTTAGGGTCGGTTCGCAACCGAAAGTCGCAAAAGCTTGACTTTTGCTTTGACTTTCAGTTCTGACCCGATTAAGCTTAATTCTTCCGTGTTTTAAGCTTCCATTAGGACCACTTTATGTTGTAGTATAACTCTCTGAAGTTATATTACCAGGTCATTAGTATTCTGAATTATATGCTAGTTTCCGTTATTATGCTTATTGATGTGTGTAAAATGCAACATATAAATTACATCAAATAAGGCATAAAACTAACCCTTTTTAAGTACTAATATTGAAAAAAGAGTGCTTTTGTCTTCCTTTTGTATTTTCAGGATTAAATGAGCTCAAAAACACAAAAGAAGCAAAAAGACAGCTAATTCCAACATAAATACAAGGAAAGGAACATTAGTGGACTGCCCGATCCCTCAACGGCACCTTCCAAAGCAAAATAGAGAAGTCAGAAGACTGAACACGCCCCGTGCTTAGCCAGCACGGGGCCGTGCCCAAGAAGCAGCAGAAAAGACAAACCTATAGAAGCTTCTATTGCCCACCACGGGCCGTGCCCAGCGGACACGGGGGCGTGTCGAAAGTACAGCAGGCGCATTTATTGTAATTGCGAATTACAATTAATGAGGAGAGAGAGTGTCAGACAGACACGGGGCCGTGCCCAGCGGACACGGGGCCGTGCCCAGCTCTCTGATCAGCCTATAAATAGGAGTGCTTGGATTCATTTCATCTCATCCCTTGGCACACCACCTCTCTCACACTTCATCCACCACCCACCACCATCACAACACCATCATCCACCACCATCATCCATTGTCCATCGTAGAGTGTGTGAGTCGTCTCGGGATCCAAGATTGATCGTAAGAGTTCTTGACAATCAAGGCCATGTTTGCCTAAGTCTCTTACATCACTTGGTGAAGACAAAGTGTCTAGTATAATACTTTTTATTTCTAATCTTTTGCACTTTTTATTTGGTTTTGTATTAATGACTTTAATAACTAGTTACTTATGTTGAAGGTGATCTTTCCTTCTCGTTTGTCCGTGGTGTCTTGGCATTATTTTACAGTCTATATAAAATAAAGGATTTTCACCATTCATATCTCCACGGTCTATATGGAGGTATGTTGGCTACCTGGTCGGGGGTTAAGGGAACGGTTTGGTAAAGGTCTTGCCATTGTTCAGCGTTTAGAGGTCCTGCAATGGACCTGGGTCAAATTTAGTAGGACCTCCTTCAATACTTCACGGTATTGGATGGCGGGGGTCCAAACTCTTTGATCCCCTCATAAGTTAACTACTATTAATACTATAACCCGGCTATTTAGGACTGTATCCCTGCTAACTCAGATTACTTAGCCGAGGGTAACGTCACCGCCAAAAGCGGGGCCTACCACAATATTGCATTAATAACTTAGTTCATTATCTTCCAATAATCCACCCTTTTAGGATTGTATCCTTGCTGACTCAAACTACTGGGGTGAGGGTAACGTCACCTTCAAAAGAGGGGCCTACTACAATAACTAAGATAATCTCTTAATTATGTGCAAAAGTGCGGAAATAATCAAAGGTTATACTAGATACGAGTCGGAACCAAGTGATTCATCTTGTCTATCTGTTTTTATTTTTATTTTTATTTTCAGCATTTTAGTTAGTTTTATTTCTCTTAGCTTAAAACTTTTTTTCTAAACTTTTATTTTGATTAGACGTTGAGGATAAACCGGTACTAAAAGCTCTTGTATCCTTGCACAACCTCGGTATCTTACCAACGCTATACTACACTCAACGATGTGTGCACTTGCCCATATGTGTGTTTAGTGTTAGTGAAATATCGTGTTTTATAAATTTAAAACTTGGCTAAAATAAGTGTTAAAAAGGGCTTAAAATATACACCTAATATATATAACACTTTATCGCACATCAAGTTTTTGGCGCCGTTGCCGGGGACACAAGGATTTTAAGAAAGTTAGGAATCAACGGCCTAATCATCTTTAATTTTTCTTTTTAATTTTTTTTAGGATTTTCTTAGTTTTTCAGCTTCTGCAGAGCTCAGCACGGGCCGTGCCCGCTGAACACGCCCCCGTGCTCAATCATTGGAACTGGCAATCCTGTTTTACGTCAGACAGTAAGCTGAACACGGGGCCGTGCCCACTCAACACGCCCCCGTGCCCAAGTTTTAGTTACTGAAAACAGAACCGTAAGATCCCAGCGGTTGGTAATTTCTGACATAAACATGAGTGATAGTAATTGTTTTTACTTTTGGCACTCTTATGGTACGTGGTGTCAATTATGTGGTGGCAAACATGAAGAAGTAGAATGCTACTTTCTAAATTATAGGCCCCACTACATGGACCCACCGACTTCTTACAACCTTAAGAGGGGCGAAAGTAAAAATAAGCACTATTTCTCCCTCGAATGCGCCCAGCCAGATATTCTAGGGGAAATGCTCCTTGATGAGTTATTTCAACTAGAAAAGCTAATTCTGAATTGGTTAAAAGAGCTTAGGAAGGATTTTATTAATCCACCACAAGACGATGACCATGACGAAATGCTGGAACCGCATTCCAACAACCTCGTTGCTCCCGAAAATGTCTTAGTACCTAGCAAAGACTTGGACGATAGTCGTCCCTGTGTCGATTGTGCCGTGAAGGACTCTCCATCGACTTCGTTCGGTGCATACATAGACCTGAGCGATTCGGCATACACCTTCTTTAACGAGAGCCCGGGAAAGGGTTGGACTTGTCCACCTAGAATGAAAATAGGAATTACCCTCACCGACAACCTCTTGCGTTCTCGCCTTAGTCTAGGACAATTAAGGTATCTTAGGCACTTTGGGGTTGTTCCAACCAGTCAGGAGCCACCCGATACTAACAAGTTCCTTAAAAAAACTAGACAACATCATAAAACAGTCCCTCGACACGGGGCCGTGTCCAGCCAACACGCCCCCGTGTCCATCAAAAGATTCCATTATGATCAGTACGTCAGAATACGGACAAACTGTGTCAGAACTCCACCTGCACACGGGGCCGTGTCCACTGGGCACGGGGCCGTGTCCAGGATGCTGTCGTTTTCTATAAATGCAACCAAGAATTCTGCACATTTGGACTAACTTGGGGCAGAGATTTGCAGGAATCTTCTCTCAAACTATCCTAGGTAAGTCTAAAAGAAGGTTCCAACAACCCATCTTGTCCTTTCCTCTTTTAGCCATTTCCTTCTTCTCCATCTTTCTTCAAAGAACTACCATTAAAAGTTTGAATTCTTCAAACTTTGTGATAGGGATTAATGAGTTTTTTTCAAGGAATCTTGGTAAAAACATGTTATGTAACATTGTTTTAAGTTATTAGCAACTAAAAAGACCCCACAAGTTCAGAAAATAACTTAAAAATCCAAGTTTCCTTGCTCCAAAATTCTGCAGAAAGATGAACACGGGGCCGTGCTCATTGAGCACGGGGCCGTGTCCGGTAACTGTTTCATTTAAATAAACTTTTTCAGTTTATTTTTCGTAGAATGTCGAGCGAAAACAGCGAAACATCTTCTGTGCATTCGTCAAACAGCCGAAGAGGAAGAAGACCCTCCATTGAAGCTACACTTGTGCACTATGTGATAGCATTAAGGGAGGCTCTCGACGAAATGACTTCAGTAGAGGAGGTCCTAATCGACCGTATTAACGATCTTACGATGGGACTTGAAAGCAGCTTCCAAGAAATTAACCTCTTGCACCAGAGGTTAAATATTCTTGTAGCACCCCCAATGGAACCAGTCCTTCCTCAGCAGGATTGGAACCTGGCACTCGGAATCAACAACCCTACCAGGTGGGAAGACTTTCCGGCGGAACCTCCCGTGGAACACCAACAAGAGATCCCGGTGGAAGTTGAAACTCCTCAAACTAATGCCAATGAGCCTTCTTTTCTCCTTCCAAGGGAGGTGGAAGAATGGCTCGCCGACATTTGAGGAGAACCGCACGCGGAAGATGGAGTTCAAAAAGGCCTTGTTTAACCAAGATTAATTACTTCTTGGAAATTTTGCTAATTAAAATAAAGTAAAGGCTAGGACTCCATGGTCTATTATTTCCTTGTTTTATCTAGTTTAATTTAGGACTATGTAAGTTCTCTCTATGATGAAATGAAATGATGGTTTTAAGGTTTGGACGGTTTGTAATGAATAAAACACACTCATGGTGGTAAAGGATGAAAAAGGGAACGAGAAAAATGACCCCATGCACAAGAACAAGACAATTCTCTCCATTTCAGAAGGTTCAACACGGGTCGTGCCCAACCAACACGGCCCCGTGCTGAACCACCTGCAGAAAACGCCCAGTTCAGGTAACTGGACACGGGCCGTGTTCACCCAACACGCCCCCGTGTCCAGACTTTTGTTTCTCTTGTTTTAATTTTGTTACTGGCACTTGAACACGGGGCCGTGCCCGGACAACACGGGGCCGTGTTCAGCGCCCAGTAACAGAAAATTTTTGCTTTTTACACCATTTTACACATCTAATCAACCTAAAAATTTATTTTTGGGACACATTGAGGACAATGTGTAATTTAAGTGTGGGGGGGGGGGGGATGCTAAAGCCTTGAATTTTGCAAAGTCCTAAATACAAGCCTTACACAAAACTCTATTGGAACCGCTAATCACCCCAAATTTTTTCAAAAATTTCATTTTTTTTCTTACTTGTCTAGGTTTAATTCGGGAAATTCAAGTTCTCAAAAAGGTTATATTTTTACAAATTTACAACCAATAGCGTAGTGATAAAAAGAACCAACATAAGAAAATTATGAAAAGGCATGGCAAACTTAGTTAAAATTTGATTATATATACTTGATCACATAAAAACCCATTCCCACAAAAAGTGAGTTTTGAGCCTTTTTTGAGCACAATTACATATCATTAAAACTAAATGCTCATTTTTCGTTTCTTGTGTGAATAGCCGCTTGGTTCTTACGACTCCAGAACTTGCCATGACGATACATTCCCGGTCCTTATCAACTTAAACCCGAGTAAGTAAATGATGGAGGCATTAGGACTAACCCCTTTTTATTTCTACACCATTATTTTTCTTTTTCTTTTACCACCTACCCAAAAATCCCCCTAGTTAGCCCCTTTGAGCCTAAACCTTTTCATTTCATCACCCAAACCAAAAACCCTTTTACCCACCAAAACCTTTTTTTCATTTTTAACCCTTTGTTTTAGTAACAAGTTCGGTTTTTTGTAAAAAAAAAAAAAAAAAAAAAAAAATGTGTTGATGATGAAGCAAAAAGAAAATAAACAAACAAGTTCATCAAAAATAACTTTGTTTGAATAAAAGCTTCATCGAAATAAAAAAGTTGCAAAAATAGAAAGTCCTACGAAAACCGACACTTGTTACGTTTTTCGCCCTTTTTCTACTAACCACTATCCCAACCACCTACCTTTAACCCAAGCCTAACCCTTAACCCACAAAGTCCTCTTGATATTTACAAAGGTATAAAAGTTAAAAAGGAGGAGGATTGATTGCTTGGCAAGCCTATGGTAGAAATAAGTTCCATGCCGCTCTCGAGTGATTCACTAAAAATACACCTTCGGCCGAGTGTGAGTGATTTCTCCCGTAAGGTATGTGAACTTGTATATAAATGGAATTTTAAAAAGGCATGCTATGCCCAAATAAGTAATTTCTCCTATGAAAAGTTCTAAATAAATCATTACGAATAGGAGTGTAAATAAATAAAAATAAAACCCAAAAAGATATTGGATATCCCGACACTCTACGACAAGCCCAAAACCTTCTCTTCTACCCATTCCATTTGGGAGTGTAAGCCACATATTAAAGAGTTTTGCTTGAGGACAAGCAAAAGTTCAAGTGTGGGGGTATTTGATGTGTGTAAAATGCAACATATAAATTACATCAAATAAGGCATAAAACTAACCCTTTTTAAGTACTAATATTGGAAAAAGAGTGTTTTTGTCTTCCTTTTGTATTTTCAGGATTAAATGAGCTCAAAAACACAAAGAAGCAAAAAGACAGCTAATTCCAACATAAATACAAGGAAAGGAACATTAGTGGACTGCCCGATCCCTCAACGGCACCTTCCAAAGCAAAATAGAGAAGTCAGAAGACTGAACACGCCCCGTGCTCAGCCAGCACGGGGCCGTGCCCAAGAAGCAGCAGAAAAGACAAACCTATAGAAGCTTCTATTGCCCACCACGGGCCGTGCCCAGCGGACACGGGGGCGTGTCGAAAGTACAGCAGGCGCATTTATTGTAATTGCGAATTACAATTAATGAGGAGAGAGAGTGTCAGACAGGCACGGGGCCGTGCCCAGCTCTCTGATCAGCCTATAAATAGGAGTGCTTAGATTCATTTCATCTCATCCCTTGGCACACCACCTCTCTCACACTTCATCCACCACCTACCACCATCACAACACCATCATCCACCACCATCATCCATTGTCCATCGTAGAGTGTGTGAGTCGTCTCGGGATCCAAGATTGATCGTAAGAGTTCTTGACAATCAAGGCCATGTTTGCCTAAGTCTCTTACATCACTTGGTGAAGACAAAGTGTCTAGTATAATACTTTTTATTTCTAATCTTTTGCACTTTTTATTTGGTTTTGTATTAATGACTTTAATAACTAGTTACTTATGTTGAAGGTGATCTTTCCTTATCGTTTGTCCGTGGTGTCTTGGTATTATTTTACTGTCTATATAAAATAAAGGATTTTCACCATTCATATCTCCACGGTCTATATGGAGGTATGTTGGCTACCTGGTCGGGGGTTAAGGGAACGGTTTGGTAAAGGTCTTGCCATTGTTCAGCGTTTAGAGGTCCTGCAATGGACCTGGGTCAAATTTAGTAGGACCTCCTTCAATACTTCACGGTATTGGATGGCGGGGGTCCAAACTCTTTGATCCCCTCATAAGTTAACTACTATTAATACTATAACCCGGCTATTTAGGACTGTATTCCTGCTGACTCAGACTACTTAGCCGAGGGTAACGTCACCGCCAAAAGCGGGGCCTACCACAATATTGCATTAATAACTTAATTCATTATCTTCCAATAATCCACCCTTTTAGGATTGTATCCTTGCTGACTCAAACTACTGGGGTGAGGGTAACGTCACCTTCAAAAGAGGGGCCTACTACAATAACTAAGATAATCTCTTAATTATGTGCAAAAGTGCGGAAATAATCAAAGGTTATACTAGATACGAGTCGGAACCAAGTGATTCATCTTGTCTATCTGTTTTTATTTTTATTTTTATTTTCAGCATTTTAGTTAGTTTTATTTTTCTTAGCTTAAAACTTTTTTTCTAAACTTTTATTTTGATTAGACGTTGAGGATAAACCGGTACTAAAAGCTCTTGTATCCTTGGACGACCTCGGTATCTTACCAACGCTATACTACACTCAACGATGTGTGCACTTGCCCATATGTGTGTTTAGTGTTAGTGAAATATCGTGTTTTATAAATTTAAAACTTGGCTAAAATAAGTGTTAAAAAGGGCTTAAAATATACACCTAATATATATAACACTTTATCGCACATCACTTATAAATGCCCATTTTGCCCTTTTGGTCTAAAAGTAAGATTTTTACATATGTGAGCATACTAATAGGTTAAGTATTGATATGTAAGCATGTCTAAATTAATTTGACATGATTCTTTGGTCTCAAAACGATGTTATGCACGATATCGTAAAATTGAAATTTTTATTATTTAAATTACGCTTTTGTGAATAATATATGTTTAAACATAGAATTTGACTCAAAACTCATTACCTACTGTTATGATATCATTTTTAGGAATTTTTTGAATGTTGAGTCAGATTAGATATTGACCATAACTTAGAGTTCTTGTATAAATTCCTTAATTGACGATAACGCCCTTTTGGCTAATAAAATGTGATTTACATATGTTTAACATGCCAAACCTTTTTCTACTAATTTGATAAGAAAAATAAAATATTTTAAACATTCAAGGCTGTTCAAAATCTCAGAATCACATAAACATCTTAAATATCATCAATTATCGATTTTTACGCTAATTAGGTGTGCAGTATGGTTTAAAACCATAATTAGCACCCAAGACTTGTTACCTACTGAATTTATAAATAATTTTTAATACTTTTACAGTAGGTATAAGCAATGTTGTAGAAGGCACTAGGCGCTAGTCGGGCGGTGAGGTACAGCCTAGGGATTAATCGGGATTAATCGGAATGGGATTTTTATATGTATTTTTTCAAAATTATATATATATACCCAATAATATAAAAATAATACTTCAAAATTCACATAAATACTTCAAGTTTCAGATAGTATGGTTCGATTTTGACCGATTTTGACCAATTTTGACCGCCTAGGACCTATTTTGATCGATTTTGACCGACTAATATTGTCCGATTAATCCGATTTTTGACCGCCTAGGACCGATTTTGACCATGACCGATTAATTGACCGCCTAGCTCAAAATTAGGCAGTAAGTGACCGCCTAGCGCCTAGGCTCCGATTAATCGGCCGCCTAGGCCGATTTCTGCAACCATGGGTATAAGTCATGAACTCAGAATTCCAATTATGTCCTTAAAATCATATGCGAAATGACCAAAATACCCTTTCGGGGCATTGTTTGGCCATAAATGGTAAACCACACATATGAATGATATCCTACTGTTTTAACATCATAAAATAAATATTTTTACTGAATGTTTTAGACCAGAATATCAATTTACTTTAAAACCTCTCTTATAAATATTAAAATGACCAAAATGCCCTTACGAGACTTAATTTGGTTTTAAATACTTTTTGGGCATATATGTTAACATCCTACTGATGTATTAACATATTCTAGGCATAATAACATATGGGACTTGTATAAGGTTCATTTGGTTGTCTGTTATACATTTACGCGTTTGGATCGGTTTATGTAACTAGTTTACGTAAATTTGCCGAAACGGGTTTAACCTTATCGTTTATACTTCGAAATCCATAATGTATTTAGTTTACCCATATTATACAAGTCTTCGTACTTGTTGGGTCTAAATTACGTTCTATTCCGGTCATCGCTTAATCTAGTGTATAGTACCGCTTTAGATACTTTAAGCTAGTCGGTCTAAGTCTACGACTTAAATAAGACCGTTAGCATTATGAATTGGATATATATGAACATCACTCCTGACTAGAGCCACCCGTTAAAAGTTACCCGCATTTAGATAGATTGGATACGACTGAGTTATTTTGCTGTGAATCAAGTATTAGCTCAGGTAAATACTTTTAACTTATTTTTCCTTATACGGGCTTGGGATACGGTATTATAATAATACCGCTTGGTCGGGTATGAAATCATTTAATCGGATTGTGATTAGTAAATTTGCATAACCCATTTTAATCTGTTTTGTTTGATAACATAAACATTGGGGGTTAATACGACCGTGTCCTGGATATCCTCGGCTCATTTCATTTAAAAATGGCCACGACCTATGCACGGGGTGTAGGCATACACCTGACAGATGCAAATGCTAAATAACCCACATGTTGGATAACTCCTTTGTGGGTTCTATAAGTGGTGAGTCGGTTAATTATGACCGGCTTCCAAACCGGCCCCGTATGTATGACAAACATGTAAAACTGTATACAAGATTTTATTAAAGATTGTCCCAAGTTATAAATGGTTTATGCCTTGTGCACTTAAATCAATTTTCATAAACTCTTTTAAAAAAAGTCAGTTAATTGTATTTACCAGTGAAAACTGACGTATTTTCAAAAGACTAAGTGGCAGGTACTACTCGTAATAGGCTGGGAGTTGCTCGGTGTCGAAATAGAGGATCTTCCAAATCCATAAAGATGCCTTAAAGTCTGCTAAACTTTATTTTATACATTCTGTGAAGATCCACATGTGGATTTGATATTACAGGCTCGTCTATAATAAATACTTTGATATTTTCAGACATGTGGGTTTGTAATAATATTTTTATTCCAAGACTTCCGCTGTGCTATTCTGTGTATGTTTGACCATAATGATATCAACTACGTCACGATACTCCCCACCGGGCCCACCGGTAGTATGTGAAAATATCAGGGTGTGACAGGAATTGAATCGTTATTAGCTGCCCAGGATAGTCTATTTGTTCGACTAACCATGAGGGTTGTTAATTCCTTAAGATTGATTCGGGTAGTAGTTGGAATGACTATCTCACCCTAATTAAGTTCTCCTATAACCAATAACATTATATAAGCATCAAGGCTGCTCCATTAGAGACCTTGTATGGGAGAAAGTGTCAACGCCCGTTTGTTGGGCAGGAGTTGGGAAAACCGATTATCAGAATCTGAGATTTTTCTTAAAGATAATGGATAAGATAATACGAATCCGTAATCATTTGAAAGCTGCTAGTAATCGGCAGAAGAGCAATGCGAACAAGAGGTGCAAATCTCTTAAAGTTCCAAATAGGGAACAAGACTCTATTGAAAATACCAACATGGAATGGTACGATACGTTTCAGTATAAAGGGTAAGTCGAGCCCTGGATATTTAGGACCATTCTAGATCATCGAATGTGTCGGTAGTATAGCTCATAAGCTAAACTTGCCTAAGGAGCTTAGTGGAATTCACAATGTGTTCCACATCTTTAACTTAAAGAA